>JAQGAN010000341.1:0-11539 GCA_034697745.1 Nothrus palustris
TTGAAATAATAATACATAAATATCTTATTTTTATATAAGAATACATTAATGTGATAATAAAATGTGTGATTAATCTATGCATATATTTAAACATAATGTCCAATAATAATAATAACAATTAAACTTAAAATCTATTGACCTTTAATGCCAGCAATAAAATATCGACTTTTATTGATCATTTACTTAATAATATATATTTTTTTGTACTAAAGGGTAGAAATCTTAAGTTAGTTTATAATAGTGTTCATCTCTTATTTTATCAATTATTTCATCACACGTCGCACTCGATTGCTATCACAGTCAGTTGCAGGCAATTTGCTTCTTATAATCTGTTAATCTATGATAAAATATGAGGCAAAGGAAGCATTTTTCTATATATTCTTCAAATGAGTGTTTTAGCCATTAAAAGAACGTTAATGTTTCGGCTCTTTTTCCAAAGATAATAATATATTAAATTTCATTCGCTTTCAAAATAATATCAGGAATACAAATAAATCAATGATTGCGATGATTTGATGATATAATAAAGATAATTAGATTTTATCCAAACCACCATTGCTTAGTCCTGCGGTCACATTATCCAGAATGTGGTTCACGAATTCACTCGTTTTTCCCGAAACCGCAATGAGTGGCCCTTTTTGTTTGATTAGCTTTTCCAATGTTTGCGTCGCAGAAGAAGTCTTATTGTCAGAAAAATTTCGAACAAACTTTTTAACTTCAATCAAAAGAGACATTATTTTTTTGTGCTCTTGTTGTAAGCCATAGAGTTTGATTTTGTTGGCCTCGTGTTGTGCTTTCTTTTTGAGACGACAGGCTCGAGAGGCCAACTTATTCTTCTCTTTGCGTGATTTGCCTCTTGAGTTGACGGGCACTTCTGCCACAGGCGTCAAGTCATTGATAGTTTTGCTCAACTTTTTCAACTCAAGTCCAATCATTAGCAACTTTTTAGGATTAGGCGTCAAATCATTTCCATCTCCGCGTCTGGCTTTTCCTGAATGCTTAACGCCTTCTATTTGACAGTCAGGACTGAAAACAGGATCACTTATTTCTTTGAAGACATGCGGATCGCCGTTCTCTTCGACAGAAGCGATTCGAGTGCCTTTTGGACCTTTCGATTGAACGTTGTATTGCCAGAAATATCTTCGTTCACCTCCTTTTCGAGATCTGCCCATATTTAGAGACCACTTATTGTTGGCGTCGTCCGAAGTCGAGGCGCCCAACAAGTCAGAGGCGTCGTAATCGCCATAAAAAGACTCGTCATCAGAGCTCATGTCTTCGTCTTCATTATCACTGTCTTCTGGCTGTGAAGCGAATCCCTCGTCATGTGAAGAAGCGCTGTATTCAGTGCTCATCGAGTTATTGCGAACTCGACTCAAGGCTTTAATTTCTTCAATATTTGGCGCAACAGTAAGAGGGCTTTGAGAGATCACGGATGAGGTTTGCGGCAATTGAGGGCACTTTTCGTTAAACAATAGCTTTTGTTGAATTGTTTGAGAGCCTAATAGACTACTTAACATTGTGTTGCTATTATTGTTGTTGTTGTTGTTATTATTATTGTTGATGTTGTTATTACTAATACTATTGTTTGTGTTGCTATTGTTCTGTTGGCTGGGAATCGATTGAAGAGGAATTTCTGAGTTTTGGGGTATTTCTTGTGATTCAACTGAGAAGTTATTGTTTGCGGTCAGACTAGAAGATGGTAGAGGTTTGATGGGAGTTATTTGAGGTGCTGTCAGAGGAACAGTAGCTCCACTTTTAGAGCTCTGCAATAAAGAGGTCAAGTAATCGATATTTTCCTGAAGTTTGGCGTCGTATTCCAATTCCATAGCAGTAGTTATCGGTGTTGTAGTCAAAGCATTATTATTACCGTTACTATTATGACCACGAAATCCATTATTCGACACAAATCTAGATTTGGATGAATTGCTTTTGTTGTCCATTTGAGCGCTTGCGAGCAAATCGTCCAAATCTAATGAGTCCCAAACATCGCCCGTTAGATTAGCATTTAATTGAGCTAAAGTGGGACCTGTCTTGAGGTCTGCTTTGTCCACTTGGAATACATTCTCGATATTAATCGAATCAGTGCACGAATAAGGAAATCCTGATATTCCATTATAATAGGGATTGGCTGTCACGCAGACATCGTTGTCGTCGAACATCCATTCGTCTTCATTCGGAGCAAAGGATGCTTTATATTCACTTAGATTTGTTGGTATTTGTGTTTGATTTAATACTTTTTCGTCGTCATAACAATAGCCATATGGCAGACACGTTGGCTTCTTCTCATCGATGGCATTATTCAAATTGTCATTAAACCATTGGGCTGTTTGTGTCGTAGTTGGTTGTGCTGTAGGGGGTAGTGATGCTATCAAAATGCTATCATTGCTGCAAAAGCTATTGCTCGCTCTCGAATTTATATTCTCGACCGCAGAAGCAATCAATGGGTGATCGTGTTTAAGGGCCGATATATTCACCGCTTGTTTACTTTGATTTCGAACATTTCCAGCATTTTCATCCATCAAATACCTATCATTTGAGTTATTGGTGGCATTTCTCATATTATAGCTGTTGTTAATTAATTGGTAAGAGTTTGTTTCGAAAACTCTTAAAATATTATCATTATTTTGATGCAAAGCCATTATTTGTTGCTGTTGTTGTTGTTGTTGATATATTTTAGACATCAATGCGTTAGCAATTGCTTCAAATTCTTGTTGATGATGTGAATCATCATCTGTTCCCTGAGTTTGTGGATAATCGACTCTTTGCGCGTCTGTAAACGAAATATCAATGAAATCTATTCTTAAAATTATTGTATTTCTAACTGAATATGAGATTTAATTAAAGTAACAGTAAATGCATGGAAGTTGTTATCGACTCAAAGGGATGATGAAATGCAAGTAGAAAATGAAGTTTACAACTGCACAGCTTTAGGATAATGCTTTAGGATAAGGCTTTAGTGTGACCTTCAGAGGCAATACTACTTAAGAAATACAGGATAACAATTTTCAATGAAAGTAATTCTCCTAATTTTAGTTTTATGTCAATGACAAATACCAAACATATTCGAAGCTAAACTAACCCTAACTTCATCTTTCACTAGTTTTCACCTGTAAGTCATTTGATAGCTTTGAAGGTGAGCTGCTTTTTCCGAACTAACCCACAGTTTAACCACACATTTGTTTCGATTATAAGTTGATGTAAAGCCAATTATACAAAATATGCTTTCTTTGTCTATCCAAATAATTAGAAAAGTCTGCAATTTTTTAGATAATAAACTAATGAACTAAGGTTTTGACACTTGTATTCAAAAAATTATTTACAATAGGCCTGAGTTTAGGCTCAGTTTTGATAGTCAACAGTTATATAAAACTACTGCAAATAAAAAAATATTATGACGTCAAGTGAACAAAATGTATAAATTGCCTAATCATTGGAATCACAAGATTTAATTATATATAAGAAATATATATATTCTTAAAAAAGAGATTAAATAAACCAAACAAAGAGCAAATCGATAGTTAATGTCATGCGTTAAATAGATCTCCAAATTAATAATATTTAGATTAGATTCAACTATCATTATTAGCCTTACTTTGCAGGTTATTATCAATTTGTTTTAGTTTATCATAAATGGAAAGTTTATCAAAGTCTTCAGTGGCTGCGAATAAATAACTGATGAGTGAATCAAATAGAATCGAATCATAAGAATATGCTATCCATTATCTTAATGTATAGAGAGTTAACACATCAGCAGAAGGAACGTATCCTTACATGTCATGCATTTAATGTTTTCTAGTGTTTCAAATCATTTAAAAAAACATATGTTTTGTGAAATAAAGTTAGCAAATGAAAAACCAAAAACTGTTAGAATAAATAATCAATTCGTCGATCATCGCATACTTCACTCAAATTGAAAAACAATTGAAAGATATGTTATTATAGTTATTATATTTAGAAAGAGAATAGACTGAGAGGAATAAACTTGATATTAATCTCGATTAATAAATTGGTTGTTTATTAAGAATTAGATATATTTAGCTAAAAATAGTTAAAGCTGTTTATAGAGTATAGAAATAAGTGGATAATAAATAAAATTGAGTGTATTAATGATAGACCTTGTGGTGTATTAGAAGCTGTAGAAGAGTCCAATTCTACCATTACAGCATCAGATGAATGTCGAGCACAACCAGCAGCTGACTTGTTCGCAAACAAAATTTCTTTAGTAAATAATTGCTCCACTTCTGTATTGGCAAAAGAGAAACCAAACGACACCCACTTTGGTCTTTTCTATAGGCCTTTATCAGTATAGCGTATGTCTTACTCTGTTGTTGACACTTAAATAGTTATTTTCTCCTTTAATCATATGATAGACAAATGGCTTTTATGTCCTTTAGAGGCTTTGCTCAACTCCTGCAACAAATATTTTTATAATAATTATTAGTTCATCACAATTGCAATTCTTTATTAAGACTATTAATTATACTTTATATAGAGTTTGTAGAATAAGTGGAATCTAAGAATATTTATTCGGAATTCCTTTATTTGTTCATTTGGATTAAGCAAATAATTATTCAATAATTTGCTATTGAATGGAAAAAATTGAATTCAACTAAACTTCTTATTAATATTTTTCACTCAAAAAAGTGTTTAATTTGAAGATTAAAATTTATCTAAATTATAATAAAATACAAATACAATTAGAGATTAGGAGGCACTTAAAGTTAAGTTGATATAAGTTTTGGGTTTTCGACTACTTATTTCCTTAAGGTTTGTGCAAAAGTTATGAATTATAACGCAAAACACATGACACTTGTCATAACTCGAAGCAGGTATGGCTTCCTCTAAATTACTTTTCTCTAATAAACCAAAGCTGAAAAGGCGCTCAAACAGAGTATGGATGGAATCTCACAGAATATACAACTTAAGAATATTGAAATGAGTAGCCCTTACTCTATGTAGAACTAAGTATAAGTTATAAAAGTGTAGAATAAGCATTGGTAAGGCATTGACCTAATTTGACATTACATTTGTTGCTATGCAAGTGTATGACTATAACATATATCAATGCTTTCACTTCACATATATTAAGATTAAATATAATAATTAAATCAAATGCAAAAATTGATTCTTTTGACATATATTTTTTTAAAATGAAAATAAGTCACAAGTTTTTGAGCTATTTTTAAATTACCCTTTTTTATAGTGAATGAAATTGAAAATAAGTTGTTAAATGAGGGCTAAAAAAGAGTTAATGGAAACCAACAGAAATGCCAGAAACTTGCTTTTACTTTTAGAAATGCTAGCAAATTGTCAAAACATAGTCTCCTGTCTTATGTCTTATGAGTAAACACGAGGAAAAGTTGTGAAACAGTCAGTCATATGACTGACTGATAAAAGATAAGACAACAACAAAAATTAGTTTCAAATTTATTGCAATTTATTATTGCAATACTAATTATTAAATTAAATAATTTGAGCTCAAAATATTCATAAAACATATCTATTTTCAACTTCAAAACCAAAGTTTCAAACCATTTAAAAGATTTGCAAAAACGAAACGATCTTTTATTCCAATTAATATACGGAAGAAGTGAACGAATGGCAAAAATGAAGGCAAGAGTGGAGTGAAAGTTGAAATGAACACAACTTTCAAAAGACCAGAACTACTAACAAATCGAGAGTAGGACAAAACCTACAGTACGAGTAACACTATTTTATTGGTAATACTGTTTTCTATAACAAGTTTTTTCACTGTGAGATTAAACAGAACTAACTTTTGTAAATTTGCAAACATTTTAACCCAAATTTTGTGAAACAATACCATTATTGCCATTACTTCACTATCACTATAGTTAAGCACTAGATTTTCATAGCGTTTAAAAGTTATGCTTCAATGAAAATCTCTTTTTCCCTAATATTTATGACCTTATATTCAAAATCCTATCTTTAAGTATTAATAATTATTTTATTTTTCTCAACAAATTTTAAAACAATAATTATTTCAATTTAGAAATAAAGCATAAATTGATAATTAGATAAATAGATGACTCACAAAAATGATAAACTGAATCAAATTATAAAACATTTACCTTTTAATTGATATAAAATGACTAATAATCCAAACACTAATACTTGAAGTGTTGAAAAGTGAGCACAATTTTTAGTGAAGTCCTTGAATTGTTTGTATTTTTCCTTCAAAACTATTATCACTTTTAACTACAATTAGTGTTCAATTTTGAACAAAATATTGATTAATATTTTCAAACACTTATCGATATTCATATTATTCACAATTCAAATATCTTTCGAAGTATTGAAATCTCAATATTTGAGTTAATTTGATATTTATTAATAACTTTATTAATAGCGATATAATCAATAAATTTGAATATATTTTCAAACAATGATTTCGTATTTGGTTTAAAATTTGTTTTTCAATTGATTTTTGATGAAAAATAATCAACAAAATCACAACAAATTAACAATAAGTTTGATTTAAATATTGTTTTCAATTTAAACATAACTTACACTTACATTACATATCATTTAAGGATATTTCTGGTAAATAACAGTATTTGCAATGTTTTGCTTTTTCCAAACAGAGATCACATGAGAGCTAACAATCAATAATAAAATTTCCACTCCTTTTCTCATCAAAAGGTCCTAAATGTAAGTCTAATATGTGTTTAATAGTCTATGTGTTTACACTTTTACCCTTCACTCACTTTGTTTATTAAAAGACACTCTTTTTTTAAACTTCACATTAAATACTTTAAGAATATATTTAACTAAAATTCAACGAATCAAAAGTTATAAATAGATATTCAATAGAATAGATATGCAACTGTGGCGAACAAAATATTTGTTAGTTTATTTGCTATGATAACTAAATTCTTACTAAACTAACTGTTTATAAAATATGTTTGGGAATAAACTCATGTAAATGTAGGAGATTAGGAACGAAAAGTTATCACTTTTTCATATAGAACTACAATTGACGCCAACCAATAACAATGAAATGCTTCATCCATAAAACACGTAATACTACAATGTGCTACAACGTGCCACCATCCAACATACCATCCAACATACCATCCAACATACCATCCAACATACCATCCAACATACCATCCAACATACCCTCCAACATACCCTCTACCATACATTGCCCTGTACAATCCCCAAAGACTTTAGCTTTCAAGCCTTTTACTTTGGACCTAATGTCTGCAAAATTCATTGGACTTTAGATTTTGGCATTAAGAGAGCCTCAAAATTAAGATTATTTTTAGATTTCTAAATTTTGAATTCAATTTCTTAAATGTTTTTAAATAGTTATTCATGAAAATAGTTATTCATGATATTAAGTGTAAGTTTCTGTGCAAAAACGGATGCACTTCGTGTGCTCTCAAATATATGTTTATAATAGAAACAATAGTACAATAGAAATTGTTTAAATACTAAACGATGTTTACAAAATTCATATGCAAAATTCAAGTTGTCAAACTTATAAAACTTTAAGTTTGCATTGCATAACTTATGAATAAAATTAGATAAAATATTCATATTGAAGTTAGGTGTTTTTTATTTTGTATTCATCGTTAAAATACAGTCAATACAATCAATATTGCATATAATATCTAACAGATATCTAATATCAAAAATGAGAATTATTCGTAGATTTTAAAAACCAAAATATCTTTAAGTGAAAGCTGATATAGAGTAAATCAACTCAAATTTTTTGCATATTATTCATACTGTATATGTTTTCAAATGATAGTCTGTGATTTTTCGATATTTTAATCAATTTCTATAATAATAACTTTATTTATTAAATTATTCATAAATAAAAATTGATAAATAATATCTAGTAAACAAACGAAACTTTTATCTTAACCATACTAATCTTAACATCTAAAGTATTGTATTATAGTTTGAGTCACTTACATGTAAATTACATGTACTGTACTATCAAGTTTTGAAATATTTAGACTTTAGACGTGGTCTAAAAATGTTGAAGTCTAAAATTACAAAGAATTGGTGTATTATAATAGAATTGTCTATTGTCTGTATCATCAAATGAATATATATTGAATGATGGTGAACTTTATTAAAATTGAACTATAGTAAATTTTCCATGTTACCTTAACTATCTTATCAATGTTATGAACAATCAGTGATTTGTTGATCAGATTAATAATAGTTAGTTTGTTACATAGTTATAAGTCACCATAGTTAATTTGTTATATTTGTAACAGTAACGTAAGTGCACTGCATGCCTCCCACCACTTATTAAGTTGAAGTGTTTTATGGATACTGTTTATGGAATGCATATAAACAAAATGTCTTGAGTCCCGCCCACACATACGTCATATAAATGGGACCTTATTTTCAGACATTTAACTGTAAGTAAAGATAATTATTGCTATCATTCAAACACTGAGTGATCAGCCAATTACTCGGAATCAACACTTTTATCTTCAATTTTTATTCCATAAATAGCTTAAAAATTATATGAATTTGAATAAAAACAATTATTTTGAATGCATTTTAATGTAATTATAATTAGAGATTAGGACAAATCCCTATCAAATAATAAGTCTATTCAATGGTTACGTCAAACACTTTTAAGCAAAGTTTCGTCATATGTTTTGAAAGCCAGAAAGAGGTGTCGCCTTTGCTATGCCTTTGCTATGCCTTTGCTTTGCCTTTGCTTTATGTCATGTATTTATATCATAATAGGGTTTAAAGGGATGAACACTAGACTTGTTTACATAGAATATCATTCGCTCAGCTAATGATCAACATATGCAATAACTTATTTAATATCAGTCTTAACAGTTTAATAAGTTGTATACAATTTAATTATCAATAATAACTTATTACAGTTTATTCACATATAATAAAAATAGTTCACATTTGATAAAAATTTGCTTTTGTTCTAATATCTCATAAGTTATTTGAGACAATTTTCATAATTACTTAACTCACAGATCAATGATTTACTTAATTATAAACACTTTTAAATCTATGAATTTTTACTTAATTATAAACACTTTTAATCTATGAATTATTAATGTATTATCGTTTCAATAATTTCAAAAACACGAAAACAATATTAAAGTACTTTAAATCAATATATCATAAATACTTATAATCTATTAATAATAGATAACGTTTAATAACTTAAGTCATTAACTGTTGAAATATTTTTTCTCTAAATGAACTAACATTTGATAATAACAATTATTATTAACAATTATTGTTGACTTATTAATGATATAAAATTATCAAATTTTTCAACTTTTAGACATGTTTTAGATACAGATCTATTACAGTATATATTTGTACAGGTATTTGATTAATACAAAACAAACAATCATTATCAGTATTAGCTTTACTTTTTATAATAAGTTTATTATTAATGTATTAGCTTTTAATGTATTATACATTATCTATAGTCTATAATTATTACATTTGCAATAATAACACCTGAGTTTTAATCCGGTTTTAATCCGGTTTTAATAGCTATAAAATGCCAAGAATTACATATGTGTTAACTCATTATTTAAGAATATAAATTATAATTTTAAATAAAAGTAATCTTATTTAATGCATTTTTACTTAAATAGCATCGGTTCACATAACATACGTAACACTTTCTTAACACAAATCAATTCCTTTGGATTTCAAGAATCAGACTCTGGATAAGACACTAGAACAATGGCCAAAGTCTTAACCCAAGTATTAGATGTGGCAATGATTGGGTTGGGGTTGAGTCCAAAGCAGTTCAAAGTCCTGTTTCAAAAGTAGCAAAAATACATAATAAGACGATTAACTGGTTTTCGCACTCGGAGTTCAGTTTGGGCCGCATTCGAGATCTTTGGGGTCCCGAACACACTGTTTTTGTGGACGCAATTATGTAGAATCAGATAGAAAAAGGCACTTATACTGAATATACGGTTAGAGAAGCGCTTAAGTTCGCGCCTCGAGAACCGCCCAAATCATATCGGCTGAAGTCGTCTGATTTTCAAGAGAAAGACATCCTCAAAGTGTACTCTGAGTTCATCCAACACTGCTATCCGTCTCAATACATGACTAACTATTCATTTAACGATTATGTGAATAAAGTTCGCTTAACTAACATCGCGAGTGACGATTCCTCAACACAAATCACCTCTTATTTCCGCGCCTTTGGTTATAACAGAACTCCGTATCTGTCATTTCATGAGCTGTTAATGGGTTTGACGGCCGTTCAGAAGAACAGAGCGCGAAAGGCACGTGTCAGAGATGTCGTGACAAGCGGTATACTTTGTCCGCACACTGCGATCGGCTTTTAGCGATGGAGACATTGTTGACCCGCAAGACAACAAAAACCAATCTGATGTGACACGATTGCGCCGCATGTCTGACATGTCGTACATGGCTTCGATCACTGCTAATGTCATTCTCGAAAATTTGCGAGCTTTTGCTGATTCGGGAGTCGTTTCTGGTCTTAACGCAAGACAAACAACAAAAACAGATAACAATCAGACATCTCTTTGTGCGAATCGCAATAATAGTTACAATTGGTGGACAAAGTACTGAAACTCTGTTCGGAGTCATTGTGAGTCCGTGTTTTATGTTGGGAGACATTGACGGACACTTTCGCGATCTCATACTTTACGACCGTATGCTTTGGAAAATGAGTCCGACGTGTGTCTCAGCCAACTATCTATTTCTAGCCGATTATGTAGACAGACAGGAGCACGGCTTAGAATGCATTCTGTACTTACCTTCTAATAAACTGTTTGCTCCCGAAAGGTTTTGGCTCTTAAGAGGTAATCACGAGTTAAGACCAGTTCAACAACAATTCACATTTCACAGAGAATGTAGTGATAGGTTCGGCCCTAAGTTTGGACCACAATTATGGGAAGCGATCAGCAAAGTGTTCGACTTATTGCCGATCTGTGAAATCATTGACGACTCCATATTCTACGCTCGCGGAGGGATCACTTCGTCGTCCACAAAGATAGAAGAACTGCTCAAAATACCAACCCTTTGAGTGAACCCGACAACCTGTCGCCGCCCGCGCGGAAAATGCTATGGAATGATTCCTTCTCTAATCAAAAGTTTGGCGAATACTCGGAAATGCTTAGAATGCAGTCCAGAAGCAGTGCTTTAAACAATTTACAGGGCTTTCTACCCAACACTTAGAGAGGAACTGCTTATTGCTTTGCAGAAGAAGCGGTCAATAAGTTTCTCAACACTAATGGTTTGTCGCACATCATAAGAGGTCATGAAGTGATTCTCGTCGGTTATCAGTTCCATATGTGCGGCAAAGTTATCACTATCTTCAGCAGTTCTAAGTATTTCGGAGGTCTTAATGAGTCGGACTGTGTTTTAGTGGAGACGTAATAGATTAGGATTATTAAGATTGACACCAATTGATCCCATTTGACAGAAGCCAAGACAGAAGAGTGTCTGAAGATATTTGACAGATATTTCATAAGAAAAACTCATAAAAACAAATAGTATTATATCAATAGTCATACAAACAAAA
>JAQGAN010000342.1:0-11535 GCA_034697745.1 Nothrus palustris
ATTGTTAAATATATACAGTAAATAATCTTTAAAATAAAAAGGCTTTGGGCCCAAACAGGCTCAAAAGGTTACATAACTGTTTAAAAGTTAGTTATCTTGTCTTTTCCTTAGTTTGTTTTTCATATCACCTGAAGATCAATGAAATGTTTGCCAACTGTGAGTTTGAATTATGTAAACACTGTATTACTAACTTATTATGTTATTCAAGTATTTGATTAAATTTTTGAATTCAAAATTAGTTTGAATTAATGCAGTTTTCAGTTCAAGTCTAATCGACTGCAATTCTTCTATCATTGAAAAGTCAGTTCAAATCATAAATAAGAGCTTAATCTCAGAGACGGACATAATATAAAACGCCATATACCTCAGTCACCGATTTACCAACCAGTATTGGTTTGGTTGTGTTGACATTTTGTGTCTATACTATACTATTTAGTTATGATTCTTTCCTCTAAGACTTAAGCCGATGGAGTAGTGCTTCATCTGACAGATCCGCTCATAGAATAACTTATATGGGATCAGACGAGTAATTGTAAGAATGCATGTTTCCACTTTGTCGACTTTGTTTATTTTTGATTGACTTCATTGGTCTATGAATTCAAAATATTGAACAGTTGAAAGAGATAGGGTTTAGATGAGCACTAGGGCTACATTTGTCAATGGGTGCAACTCTGAGCTATTTCTGTTAGTCTTAAACGCATCTGTTTTCTGAGAGTTGAAGCTCAACTACATTCCCATCCATTTGAAACATCATTTTCAGTTAAAAATAAGTAACTCATGTTCGGCATTAAAACATAACTTTTTTCACATTTAAAGATACGCAGAATTATAAAAATCTTCTACAAATAGTGCAATAATTATATTGTATAACCATTTTTATAATAATGTTATGACTTTGTGACAAAATGTTGGCACAAGTTATGCATTCAAGACATCGCAAATAGACATCTAACATTACATTTTATACTTTTCTATTAAATATTATCCAAATTATATAATTAGATATAATTAGATATAATTATATATAATTATATAATAGCACAGGAAATATTTGAGTGGAAACAATTTATATTATGATAAAAATGTTTTTCATAATAATTGATATTTATTTGAATTAATAATAAAGATTCTTAAAAGACGGAATTAGTATTCAATTTAAGACTTCTTCATCTTTTGTGATCATATAAAATACTTTAGACACATATTACTAATGATAAGTCAGACATAATATGATTCATAACAATAATAATTATTGAATATATAAAAGCAAAAGAAGTTTCCAAATGTCAAATCCCTTTTTAGCGGAACTGAAATAATGAGATTTGACTACAGAATTACTCACTTTATTAGAGTAATACATACTTAACAATACATTTATTAGTCAATAACTGTCTCAATTAAATTCATTCAATTCGATGATTTGGGAACCCTTGAGGCCTAACTATAATTATTATGACTTAAGACTTATTATTAACTTTCATATGTTTCTATACGTGATTCAAATGAAACACAAAGTTAGCGCAAATATTCACACATAAAGTGCCTTTTATGGCTTAAAACTTGACATATGTAACAAATTATTACAATCAATTCCATTTATAATGATTTTAATCAAATTCTTAAGCATTTTTGAAATTATAATGAAAGTAATTGTATTAACATTTGCTATGATTCTGCCGTTGCTTAAAATAAATGATTGTTTACTTAAATATTCCTTTCGTAGGCATTTTAACCATTTGTTCATATCCTAAAAGTTATTAATTTATTTTTCTGCTTCATCTGAAGTGTTGTTGTCTAAACTCTCACCCATTGGGAGGCTTTAAGTAGTTTTCTTAATGTATTATACAGTTTAACCGCTATATTCACTATCTTTTCATCGCTTTGGAAACACGTTTTGAGAGAAAGCCATCTCAATGTGCACTCATTATAAGGTAATACAAAATCACAAATATATTCTCATATCTAACTTACTATTCAATGTAAAGTTGAGTTAACTTTTAAGAGTATGAAAAAACTAATTATGAGTACAGAATATGTTTATTCAGCTGTCTTTTATTACATTAAACACTGAATTAATATGCATTTTAATTGACTATACTTTTGCTATTTATAAAAATTCATGAGAAATATGTAATAAGCAGTGAAATTATTACTTTTTTTTATTTCTAATGCCAAGTCATCAATGAATACACACCTGAAAAATGTTTTTTAATGAAAAATTTCTCATTAAATTGTTAGAAAACTATCTAATGTTTAGCATAAAAACTTGTAAATCACTTGAAAGTAATAAAGAATAAAATTAACTTATTATTAATGATAAAATTGATTTTGCGCTAAAGTGTCGTACAGTCACCAAATTTTCAAAAAAACTTTGTTCCATATTGTAAGCCATGATTTTTGTGAATACATTTTATGTAACGTAAGTTTATTTAATTATTTAAAATGAAAATTGTTTCTTCAAAACTCATTTCATAGCAAATCCTATTTCATAGTTTCAAATCCTTGTTATGTTTAATTTTTTGCTGAGTATTACAAACGAAGCTCAGAATCCATAATAAATACAGTAATACCTCAATAGAGTGAATCGCTGGGGACCCAACTCTAGTGTCAACTATAACGAGGTTTCACCATAAAGAGGTCAAATTGTATTAGTTTCTTATGATTGGGACCGAAATCCTAATTAACACTAACTCGGATTCACTCTAAAGGGGTTCACTATAACGAGGTATTACTGTAATCTGTTTTTAAAAAAATCTTTATTACTATCATTTCCTTGACTTAATAGCAATGCGGCGTTTTTTAAACAACTGAATGGCAAACAGTTGTCTTATGTGACAGAAAAATAAATTCTTATTATATGAGAATTGTGCCGATTGTTTGCGAAATGTATGAAAATGAATACAAATCTAATTGATTGAATAATTTTGTGTCATTTAAAAATTGTTGATTTTGTGCTAATGAACTATAAATAGTTTATAATGAGATTTTAATGATAAATTCACTTTTACTTTGTATAATATTACGAAACGCTATTGTATACGTTATTTTTTGAATTAAATTTTCAAGAACTTCTTATAATAAAAGTGAATGAAATGTTTTATTGTTCTTCTTTAATAGTTTTGGTTGAATTATATTTATTTTCTAACCGCTGAGAAAACAGAGCTTTAAAACAATTTGGCTAAAAGGCTAGCAATTTAAACCATTATTGCTATTTATTTCAATTTTCAAATCAGTCTCTGTCTGTCTCTTCAAAACTTTGTACAAATTCTGTTATTTTAGCCCATTTTAACTCAAATTTAAACAAAAATTATTCTTCTTTTATCACTAATGGAGCCATTATTTGTCATTTTCTTAAAATTTATGGATTACTTTTCAATAAATAGCATATATTTTTGGCCAAAAAATAATAGTCAAGTTTCTTGACTCAAAAAAACATCAATTTTTAAATTAAACAAAATATTAGTGCATACAAATGCTTAGCCAAAAATTAACATGAAATTGCATTATAATTTCCTATAAATATTGGTAACAATTTGTAAATGTCTTAGTATTAAACAAATTGAGTTTCATATCATTGAACACGTCATTAAAATCCAGTTCTAATGTGAAGTAAAACATAATTATTTAAGAATTATTGTCAAAGATTTAAATTATTATAAAAAAAATGTTAACTAAGTTCATATACAGGTTAATGAATATAATATTTTATAGCAATAAATTCTAAGCAATAAATTATTCAATAAAAAAAAGAAAGCTTTCAAAGTTTATGTTTGAATTGAATGCATGGCTAACTTTTATGCATTTAATTCTTGAGTTTGTCTTAAAAAAGCCTTTTATATGAGTAGTCGCCGCACCCCTTAAAATATCTTTTCTTAACTTCAAGCGTAACACTATTTTGAGTGCGATTCGCAACGGAAATATTCAGAATTTCTTATAATATATTTTGACAATATTTACAGTTGGTTTTAATCTCTATTTCTGTACATATAATACTTGGCGCTTAAGATTATTATTATGGCATTTGTGGGCATTTACGGTATGTGTTTTCATCTTTATTATAGCGAATATGATTGAAGTTTGTATTTTCGGAAACTTCATGTATTCATTTAGTAATGAATACAAAATGATTTACTAATTTTGAATTATTATTCCATAAATTTAAAGTTAGAAAGTTTTGAAACACATTCAACCGAAGGTTAATCACAAATATAAATCTTTGATGTAATGCTGGCGTAATTTCGATATAAATATCTATGATATAAACTGTTGACTTGAATTTTGTTAGATATTATGTCAGGAACAGAGCATCTGTTGGTGAATTTCTTGTAGTGAAACTCTTCATAATTTTTCCCTCACTGTTAGTCACACTTAACAAGAAATGATAGCCTTATCGTAATAGTATTTAAACAGCAATAACTTCATAAAACATACTCTTAATATACTATATTACACTTCTAGTCAATCAAAAGCTGAATAACTTTTTCTTTTCCTCATTAATGATAAAAACAATAGAAAAATTCTACTATCAGTATAACTAAGTTAGTTATCTTGGAATTTATTAGAAGCATATTTTAGACTATTATTAATTAATATATATCATCTTTCATAACAACTTTCATAAATCTATTCAAACTTTGTTAAATAAGCTTTTGTTGATTTATAGTAAACAATTATCAAAACTCAAATATGTTTTTAGTTATTTATCAGAAAAAATTAATTATTAGACGCAGTTTGAAAGTTATAAATTATGATTTGTATAAAATATAAACTCTAATCTATCAAAAATAAGACTTAAATTTTAGACGAGTCTCGATTTGTTTATAAATTTTATGTCTTAAAAAAATGAACATATTTTAAGCTAATGTAAATTGTAAGTGAAAACATATTGGTTTCTGACACAGAATTATTAATAGTTAAGATGATTATTTTTGTAGATGATTTTTTTACATCCAATCTTTTCCCAATTATACCAGTTTTTGGTCCAAATCTTGTAAGTTATATCACCCCTACGGGTGATTGCGGTAAACTCTGCCCAAACTTTGTTAAACAACATAAAGTCTATACTGCACTTGCGTTATGATTGAATGATAGCAAAAGGCATTCATTGCGATACGCGCTAGGATTCAATCCGCTATTCATTCTTGTGCTGAACGCAGTTGTGGCGCACTTTGAACTTTCTTATTGTGTAAACTTTTGCGAACTTGTAGTTCCTCTCTTTCCATAAGTTTTCGGATAGTAAAGAGAAAATAAAACGAAGCCGTAGTTTTTTTCAATGATATACTTTGTGTTACATTTTTTGTTATCCATTTCACTATAGTTACAAAAAGTTTTTCTATCTTTTACGGAAAAATATTATATAAGTTTTATAACTCAAAATATATTTATTCTCGAGAGAATTGGACAATAAATTTACAGTAGAGTGAAGTTATTGTTCGTGCTCTTCATTCACAATGTTTCATTCAAAATAAGGCTTTTCTGTTATCAACTTTTAAGATATTGTACTTAACTTTTTTAGCAGTATTTCAATCAATTTCTGAATGAATGGCCACTTTGTGTAAGTTTATCAGCAATTTTTTATCTTAAATGAAATCATAAATTAATAGATATCGTATTTACTAAATTTTACTGTATATTTGGGATTATTTGATTACTAATAGCAAGTGACCAGTTTCTCTGCCCTCACGTCTGATTCATTCTTGGATTTTGATCGCTATATATCGTGAATCCTTTAAACAAAAAGTTGACAAAAAGTGATTATTCTGTCAAATATTTGAACACAAAAATCACTATTTAGTGGAGACAGTGATGGATTGTTTTTATATTGTTTGGCATCGATTTTGGTAAACCATTCACTTTAAAAGCAGTTTTAAAGGTAAGAGAAATTCGATTCTTTTATTTTGTAATCTTAGAAAAGAATTGTTTCAATCTTTTACTCTATATTTATATAAGACTTGTTCAGTAAGAAGAAAAAAGTTACTTAACTGTTCATAAAATTCGTTTTTAAACAAAAACAGATAATTAAAATTCATGATAAACTTATTTAACAATATAAAAATCATTCTAAACAAGCAATCAAGTAATCATGTCTTACGATGACAGACAGTCAGTTAAGCTTTTGTTTAAATACCTGTACTTTTCAAAGGCTTATGAATTGTTCCTTAAGTTTATACACGAATTTCCAACAGATATTGTATCCAAACGTTCAATCAATAACTTGTATGATATAAGTTGTGCCTTCTATTTCTTGCCTTAAAAGTAAATCTTAACCGACAATATAATACCGTTATTAAAGGCTTAACTTTGCTAAAACTTGCTCTCAAAATGATTCAATCGTAATAATAGTAATTACATTTTTTCTAAACCTATTTTTAATTCATTAATAACAAGTCTTATTGAAATAAATCATATTCATTGATAACATCGAGTGGAAATACAAATATAAATACGACTATCTCTCAAATAACTTTTTTTCTTTCTTTCTTTCATATACTGTACACATAGTATATAAAGTAGGATATGATTAATTCATTAGATATTTTTAATTCATTGAATTAGATTCGCTAATTCAGAAATCTGATACTCTTTTTCTCTGTCGTTAATTGGTTTTGTGATTCCAGTAATAGTAATATAACTTATCTTTTCATAGCATAAAACATAAGCAAAATATGGCATAACTTTTTCTGTCACTTTTCACATCAATTATTTATCAAAAACTAATTACAGTAATTGTTGAGAAAAAACTAGAAAACCATTCATTACTAGAAACCATCCCAAAAATTATCAGATATTATTTGCAAAAGTTTAGGAAATGATTATCAGTTGGTTAGAAAACTGTTGAGAAATATGAAAATATATTCAAAAATAATTTTGAAGAGGCCTTTAATTTTGCACAAAAGAAAAGCTCTTCCTATTATCCGTACCATTAAGTGTATATAATATATCGCCATAAATATGAAAATAAGGTTTGGTAAAAGTGTTTCAATAAGTTTTTACAAGAGATTGAATATCTTAAGGGCATTGAAAAGGCCAAAGTGGTAGCTAAAAGCCAATAGTGTAACAAGCGATGAAGCCCTCCTTTAACATACTGTACTTTACTTGAGAAATAAGTGCTGGACTTCTTTTTGAATGTCTATTTGAAGTGAACATTCCTCTGTACCTCACTTTTAGTCTTTATTATAATTGTTGGCCGTTCACCGTCTGCCTCACCATTCAGTTGAGTTCTTAACTAAAGGCGATTTTTGTGTTTACCACAAAATATGCCGACACCAGGTTTTCGCGCTATCCAACCCTCAGAGGTATTCAATTGTATTCAACTTTATGGGCTTTACCTGATCTACTGTTTAAAGCTTTAAAACTTTTACTGCTTTCAAAATCTGCACTCAATTCAGTATAACTACATCTCAAACAATACATTAAACGCAACATTTAAAGGATTAAATAAAATTTTGGCTCATTAGTTGTGAATTGGAAAAATGTTAAGCCTTTCTATTCAAAAAATATAAGTTTTGGTCTTTAAGTCCATTTAGTCATAAAATTGAAAAATTGACAACAGATGTAATTCTTTTTAATACTATTATTTGAAAGCCGGTCTACACAATAATTACTGTTTATAGTGTAATAAAATCTTAAATAAAGTCTAAAATAAGTAATTATTCTGTAAAAGAGTTTTATGGGAAAATATAAATTTTTAATACAGTTATATCTCGATTACAGTATTCTTTTTTCAGATAAGCTCTCTTTATACCTAAAGGAAACTATCGATTTATTATAAATAGAGTTATTACTAAATTTTTGTTGGTTTCATAGTTTTAGAAACTAGTTTTTTAAACAGATTGGCTTCTATTCATCAAAATAAGTGACAACTGATTTGATATATATTTAACTTTCGATTTTCTGAATCATGTTTTGGAAAATTTTTAAAATAACATTTTTGAAAGTAAACTGGCGTTTAGTTTGCAGTCATAGACAAAAACATTTTATTATATTTGGTCGTAAAACTATACAACGTTTTTTTTATTGCTTATATATTAAGTGAATTTACTCGCGTATTATATAAGCCTAAAGTGTGCGCATATATAATAAAAGTTTAAGTCTAGATTACAATAAGAACAGCAACCCATACCTGTTTTGCAATTCAGAACTGTTTGCAATAATAATAAAAGTGCAATTTGCAACTTAGCGAACAAACTTGTTATCCCTTGACTTTTATTTGTTTCTTATGCAGGCATTTATATTATAGGGAAGTATTGCTACTCATTCAGCCGAATATTAAAATTCCTTTAAACTAATTTATTTGCGCTTAAATATATTTTTTACAATAATTGTAAACTTTTTTATATTCTTCCCTTTCAGTTCATTAGGTTTCAGTCTATCTCTCAGTCGGTACTAAAGGTATAGATTTGGTAATAAAGGTATAGATTTGATAATAAAGGTATAGATTTGATACTAAAGGTATAGATCTGGTATTAGCTATAGATTTATTTATCTAGTTTTTTGGTAAACAGCATTTTCAAAGCATTTTATGCACCATTGGATCCAAAAAGCAATAATACTGTTTCTTTATTGAAATTGAACAATAGGAATGAATCCTCTATTTTATTATACAATAATACAACTCAAATGTGTTCCAACTGATTATATTCTTCTTTTATTGAAAGCTTGACTACAAATAATTATTATCAATGAATGAGAAAAAATTCAAAGTAATCTTTGCGATGATTTTCTAAGCAATAGAGACTTTCACTTTAGAGACTTTCGGCTAAAATTCAAAGTTTAAGTAATAAAACAGCACAAAGACTATATGTAACTATACTTGAATGAGAGCTCTAAATAGTAATCTGCAATCTTTTCAGGAAAAGATATTTTTAATTTAATTCACAACTTGTGGGATCGGAAACTGTAATAAAGCTATTTTAAAGCTATTGTTATGTTAGCATTTTATACTTTATTCAGGTATACGAATTGGCTGATATACTTTAAATTGATTAATAGTTTTAGATATCAAGTGTTTCTAAATTTTAACCGGTTTTTGAAGCACTTATGTTCTTGAGATGAAACCTTTTCATTTGTAATATCACATCAGACTTGTCTAAAAGGTTAGCCTTAGCCTTAACAATAGCTTTCAAAAAGAGCTTTTAGTCGATTAAAGAATTCCATTCACATGTTTTATATTGAGATAAAATGTAAATAATTTCTCTTTAAAACTTTTTTCCTTCTAAGATTAGATCAGATTAGATAAGAATTTATCACTTAAATAGATGATTTGGTGTCTTAATTGTAGTTTCCTTTATTCTATTGTTATATTTCAAAGCCATAGATGCGCAAGGCAAAGCAAAGCCTTATATGCTCTTTTCGGCCCCTCTTTCAACAAATAGAAAATTATTAATAATAAATTATTAATATTGGTAACTATTAGCAGATAAGATCAGATTGAAATATTTATTCAATAATTAACTGAGTTGTGATTAATTAATAACATTAAATAAATATACTAGAAATAACATACTACACTATATAGCATAAAGTTATCTTTTGTATATCCGTATAACTTATTTAAAATTCATAAATTTAATTAATCGATAAATCTTTAATATATAATTACAGGTTATTTAAAAACACAAGTTTGTTAATTAATAAACTGGAAAGATATTTAGAATTGTTTTAAAAGTTTGATTTTATGTAAAAGTTTTAGAAAACAGTATTTTTTGAACTTTTGAAATTAGCAAACTCTATAACACCTTAAGCAACAATCGTTGCGCATCTTTGCTTTTAATATTGAAATGTTTGAAATCTCAATCTATTTTGATATGTTATTATCCACTTATTTCTATAGCAGTATAAACCATAACAATTTAGTTTCACGATTCACACGCTATTCAAACATTTGAAACAGTCAAAAAAGTATAATTGCTATTTAATAAGCTTTCATTTGATTTGAAACTTAAAAAAGCGTTTTTCTTCATTATTGTTAATGAATGCCAATGAGTACTCATTGTTGGTTACATTGAAATAAAGTTATACAAAATTAAGTTAACAATAGCTTTTATGGTAAAATTGATTTGGTGGAAACGTAGGTGAACTTTCTTGTTATTTTCTTTTATTTTTGGTTCGAGACTCTTCTCGTTTTCTGCTCGCGAGTGATAAGGAAAGTGGTAACTCTCGCCTGGGATTTGAACAATAAGTTTCCACTATTTATATATATAGCCTTTATGTTGTATTGAATTGTTGTACACAATTGTGAATCAGTTCCATAGTTTAGTCGCAAACTTCAATGATGGCATCGTTACGCCAACAAATCATTGCACTTTCAATCCATAGCAATTGCTGTGTTAGAAGATTGAGAGGAGAGCCAAAAAAGTGCACTTTTTCTTATGGTTAGCGAAAAAATAAAGTAGAAAAAAGTTTTAGTCAGTTTCAGATTGTTTCGAATAGATCGCATTTATTGACTAAAACTAAAGACTCGAGACTCTCGGCTATAGTGAAGCTCTATTCTGTCTGAGCTTCTCATTAAAGGGTAAAACTTTTGGCTCTAATTTAGTCGAAGAGAATTACTGATAAGAAAAAATCCCTAAAGAAAATGTTCTTCACTAATGAAATTAATACGTGAATGGTAACATTTCTACCAGTTATAACGATGTATTTTTATGTTACTTTTATCGTAATTATAGATGATATGCATATACAATATCACTATAACTGAAATGATATTAACTGACAATTTTCATACTGAATAATAAAAATTTAAGTGAATAGCTCTCTATTGTAGTGATGTAACTCTTATCTACCATAAGGAAAATTAATTTGATTCGATCAAATTATTGAATTTTCAGTGAAAATTAAGTTAGCTCTTCTATTGTGTTATAAATTTGCACCGAATTTTTTCTATAACTATATCTTAAATCTTTCGCAATTAATTTCAGTGAAAATCAAAATATTTTATTGAATTAAATTTTATTTCACGCTAACTATTATTGATATTCTTTGGTCTAATCAATTGGTGAATAGTTAGTGAAATCGTCTGCAAGTTTGACAACTAAAGACTACCTATAATTAAGATAATTATCATTAAACTCGAGTTTGAGTCTAACTTATTTTCTCTATACAAAAGCTATTAGTTTTCATTAGTGGAGAAAAAATTGTAGTTCTGATTAGACATTTCTCAGTCCAATCCTCAAGGCTTAGGAATCTATTGGAATTTCGGTTTATATTAAGAAACGGAATCAAATTGAGCGCTAGGAAAAAGTTTAGTGAAATTCTAGATAAGAAAAAGAATTTATGGTAATTTCTTTTCGGCTAAGGCTAGGAGTAATTTATTTATTATTTGTTTTGAAACAAAATATTCGCTTACATTTCTAGAAAGCAGTTAATCAAAGTCAAGTCAGTTAATCCAGTTGTTCATATGCTTCACTTTTAACCTAAGGTTAAATAAGTTAACTGATTGTCAAGTTATAAGCAAATTGTTTACGACGACCTCTATTTTGAGCTAACAGTTTAACAATTCTTAACGGATCGAAATTTAATTACTCTTAGAGTATG
>JAQGAN010000343.1:0-11530 GCA_034697745.1 Nothrus palustris
TCAATATTAGAAACCAATAATAATTATTGATAATAAGAAAGAAAGACATAAAAACTATTAAATAATAAACTTCAGGTCTTTTATCTGTTTATTTTAAATCAGTGATATCGATAAAGAATCTTTTTTTGTCTATGAGTAATACAGAGTATAGAGAATACACAATTTTCTTCTTATCTGATGAAAAGATTCTTAATCCATATCAAACTGATTATCAAATCAAACTTTTAACTCTCAATATTTTTAGGTAAATCATTGATCCTGAGGTTCATTATTTGCTAATTTTTATGTCTTTCTTATTATCAATAATTATTATTGGTTTCTAATATTGATAATAGTTTAGCCAATGATTCAAATAATTATTGATAAATATGTTTAATTTTAATCGTAAGACATTAAGTTTTCACAGATATCTCGTTTTATTATATTATATTGAGTTAAAATGAGCTTAATTTGTGTGTATTTAGTGCGATAATATTCGAAATTGATAAAATAATCATTTAGGAAAATAATAACTTGACGCTCGCGCTCGGAGTATTGATGCTAGCTCTCGCGCTCGGAGTGTTGATGCTAGCTCTCGCGCTCGCCACCGAGCGCCAAACGCTCAAACGTTTGCCATCACTGACTTTCAATAACTTTTAAAGTGTAAAAAGCCCTTTCTTCAATAAATCTTTATACGAGTGCAATACATATTTACGTAAGTGTATATAATTTCAATTTAAATTAGTTGCATATTATATATAAGATATGGAAAAAAGTAGATCAAAGGAAGATTTTTAAGCAGTAAACCACTCTATGCTGTAACAGTGTGTAACATGCTAATGTAGCAGTAGTTCAACAATTGTATGTTCAATGATAATTATTGCATATTTTTCCAGTTATATGAGTAATATTCATTGAATATAAAGCATAAGTATGTGAATGGATTTGAACATTTGTTATTTCTAATGTTAAAAAATGCTAAGAGATTAATATTATTTCAACTTAAACTAAACGGCCAAATAATAAGTTAATAGAATTAAATCACTATATTCTATATTAACAATTAGTTACTTCAGTTTAAATTCTAGGCTTAAATCATATCTAAACAAATGAGTTATCAAAAATATTACCGTATATACTGTTTTGTGAGTATTGGTATATACAAAACATGAATTACCAATAATTTTAGCTTATATTGTTTTTGATTTTATATTAATAAATAATGATGTCAATAGGCTCGAAAACTCCGAGCTTGAGCCTGAGTCTACCGAGCCTAGGCTCGAAATTCTTAGAGCCTGAGCCTATCTCAAAACCAAGGAACCTAAGCTTGAGCCTAAGCTAGCTTGAGCTAGAGGTAAGTCAATATTGATAGAAAAGATCAAAAAATCGTTATATTTATAAGAATTAATACAAACAAGAATTTTAATGTTTTAATCTTACAAAAAATATCAGATATTCATATATTTAAGTGATTAAAGTTTTATTTTAATTTGATAAAATTGAATTTATTGAGAGTAAGTATCGTTTATTTTACAATTTATTAAACTATAAAAGTATTCAAAATATGAAATTTCTTGCATCTTTAATATACAGGCTCTTGAGGCTAGAAGGCTGAGCCTAGGCTCCAAGCCTCAGAGCCTGAGCCTAAGCCTACTGAGCCTAGGCCCGAATTTCCTAGAGCCTGAACCTCAGGCTCGTAAAGACTCCTCGAGCCGAGCCTAGAGCCTGAGCCTATTGACATCATTATTAATAAACAATATGAGCTAAAAATGTATTGTTTTTTATTATTAACTTTATTATTAAAAACAACTTTTTATATTTAACATTATTGCAATTTCGATATTTGGATACAATTTTGATGCATTGAATTGTATAAATTTCTAAATTAAAGCACTCATAAATTAATACTAAAAATATATATTTAAGTAATGATATGCACATATTTGGTGCAACATCATTTTAAGGAGTAAACACAATTGTTAAATCGACATTTGTTTAAGAACAATATTTGATAGAGAACATTATGATCTTGAAATATCTTGAGTATTATATACCATAACTAAAATAAGTATAATTTAAATCACCTTTGAATCCTTTCTAATAAATGCAAATATTAAAGAGTTTATTTAGATATAGAGTGGAAAGAATTGAAAAAGAAGCATATTGAAATTATAAGCATATTGAAATTATTAGCATATTGGTTTAATAGAAAATTAGTTTTGATTCCTCTTAAGAATTAATAGAATAAAATGCTGACAGAATGTTTCGGTATGAATAAGGAGCGATTCCTGTAGTGAGAACACGTGACAGACACTGGACCAATCAGAAAAATGACTTCCTCATTGATTCTTATAAAGTAGAACCAAATATGAAATATAACAATCAATTTGTGTTATAATTTAAAATAAAAGTAAACAATACTGTGTGTGCTTCGGCAGGATTGGACCCATTACCCAGACCTGCAAACTGATCACATAATAGGGTTGAGAGTAAATTAGTAGGAATTAGTAGGAAGAGAGAGACTTTCTCAAAATGAGTTCAGAGAAAGTAGTAAACTGTAGGACAACCATAAGTGGGCCACTAGTGTACAAATGCAGAGAGCAATGAACTCAGACTCGTTCGCAATGAAAGCATTGC
Source organism: Nothrus palustris (assembly GCA_034697745.1). NCBI lineage: Eukaryota > Metazoa > Arthropoda > Arachnida > Sarcoptiformes > Nothridae > Nothrus > Nothrus palustris. Next base: position 2,617 of record JAQGAN010000343.1, read on the forward strand.
CAGTCTATCTGAGGGAATATGCTATGCGAGTATGCAATACAGTGTGAGACTCGCATACTCTGACTTCATGTTATGCACTGTGTGTCGAGAGTATATGCTATGGTCTCTCTCTCTTTCACTATCTCAGAGTTTGCATCAAAACATCAATTTTGCAAATACGCGGTTCAGGAGAAGCTCTCAAGGATAGGATAAACTTGTTTTCATCAAATATATCACTCTTTTGAATATGTGGTCAAATTATCACTACTTATAAAGTTTTGCCATTCATTTAATGCAATAGCTATGTAATCGTTATATCACTTAATATCTTAAATAAATATATCTTTAAATTGAATATTAATCAAAAATGTTTGTTAATAAAAATGTTACAAAAAGACTTTATTGGAGTCTTGTCTTATGTTTGGATTGAGTATGAATTCTTCATTTGATCACTTCTTATATAAGTTTACCTCATATTCGTTTACAATTGTCTTAAAACTGTTCATGAATTGAAAGTTGGTTTCAATTGATAGACAACATGTTCAACACTTACTATCATAACAGTTACTGTTTTGTGACTTATTTACTATTTTGTAAATATTAGTGAATTTTCAATTGACTTCAATTATGGATCGGTTTTAATGAATTTGCAATAACTTTACAATACTTGAAATGAGAGAAGAAATTGAAGATCTCGTAGAAGATAAGGGAGAAGCTCTACATCAGCTACCACTACAACATTCTAATGATTTCGGTAAGTTTTCGCATTTTAAAATATATTAATATATTTATTATGGACTCAAACGAGTCAAAGCCGGCGATTGTATTGTCTTATATCGAGTTCTCAATTTCTAACAATTAATTATGAAATGAATTTTAAAATTATTTTATAATTGTTTTCTTAGAAGCAAAACTTGGCTAAAGTCAAAAATGTTTCACTCATTTCATTTTCGATTAAGAAATGATTTGAAAATTAATTTTCTAATAAAAATCACATTTTAAAAGTTATTGCAAAAAATTAAGATATATTTGATTTTACATGTGTTACACTTTAATTTGTAACTTATATTTTATAAGTACAGTATATTCTCTCCGTCTGTTAGTTGCGCAGAAACTCATTGTCAAGAAATGAATTTTCAAAATATGATAATTTGTAGTTTTATATTATAAAATATCATTAATATTACATAATTCCTAAGTTTTTTAAAAACAAAATATGATATAAACAGTATTAATGTTGTGCTAAGCCTTGCTTTTAAATAAGTTTATTTCTGAAGAAAAATACTAATTATTTAGAAATAAATAAAATCATAAAATATTGTTATTATTTGCTTTATTATAAAAATAAGGTTCGAATTTCTCGTTAGATACTTTGTATCGCATTTTCATCGAGCTTTGACTGTAGAATTGATATATTAATAGAAATGATTATAATTTAAAAATGATTTTATTATTTAATTAATAGCAAAACTCTTGAGCGGTCTATTGATTTGTTAAGATTTAGTAATTGATGGTAAAAGTGGTTTGAATGCAATAGAAGTGAATGTGTTAAGAGTGAGAATATGTTAAGAGTGAGAATATGTGTCTAAATGAGAGAGTGTTAGATATCCTTTGACTGTAGTGTTAGGTACTTTGACTTTCGATTGAGATAGAATTGTAATGACATCTGATAGATTGTAAGAATGTTATTGAGTATGTTGAGATATCCTTTCACTTTCCAATGTTGACCTTGTTTTTTTGGAAAAGCTAGTGTGCTATCAATTTATTTCAGTGGGTGCAACTCGACAAGCAAGATATCAAGTATGTGCCATATATTAGGGCACCTTTCTTTCGGTCGTTGTTCCCCTTTTACGTAATCTTAATCTCGTCTGTGTATTGGCTAAACAGCAAAGTCGCTGTTTTTTCATCAACAATCACTCCCTCTTAAAGATATTTGTGCCTACACTCGGATAACTCAAGCCTATTGTGCATTTAGTCCATAGACAAATCAATAGTATTAGAGGGAGTGCTGATAGTTGTGTAAACGTATTTTTGCTAAAGTATATCATGAATGAGGTGAATGAACCACAACTTTTTTCTAGGTCAAGCTGTTATGCTTTGCTTCTATAGAGTATACCATTACAGAGCATACCATTGCTTCTACAGAGTATACCATTGCTAGTGATCTAATGGTTATGGCTTTACAACAGTGTAGTTTATAGTATAATATTATACGTATTGCAGTGGCGGTGAAAACTCCTTCCCTTTGGCATAACTGCCATTGGAATCGTAGTTAAGTTAAAGCTTTACAACATAACATCACTTTTATAAAACTCCTCCTTTCACCCCATTTTCTATAATAAACAATACTTTTTAAATATTTTTCTCATCTTAAGAAATTTTTACATGACTTTTACTTAACTTTGAATTAATAGATAACCTGTTTATCGAAAACTACTGTATATAATATTTTATTCAACTCTATTTTAAGTTCAACTTAATTATCAATAACAGCCTTTATTGAAAAATCAATATTCTTCAACAATTCTTCTTTCATAATATCATTTTTTTGCACCAAAATTCACCTCAAAATAGTATAAGTTATTAGGGATTTGTTAATAGAGTATCAAATATTTTAATATTCACAGTAAAACACATTTTTTGCACTTCAAATAACTTTACATAGAGTTTAAAGACTAAGTTTTAAAGTTAAGCAAATAATGGTTGAGACATTTTATTTTGCATATTCATCACCAGTTTATCCGAAGCTTTAAAACTAATTTAGTTAATTCATTATATTATATTATATGCTATGCTATGCTATAACTGCTGTATTTTAAAAAATGTTTCAAATTTAATGTTATTGTATTGTATAATAATATAACAATTTGATCTCTGAATTAAAACTCAAATAGTTTAACAAAGAAAAAACAGATGATATGAATAATTTGGCTTAACTAATGTTTAAATAAAACCATTGATTTTATTACCAAAGTTGGCGAAAAGCAAAAAAGAAGCAAAAATATTAGGATTAGTTTGAGAAGCGATGTTTTAGGTCGGGTCGAGATGTGAACAACCGCTTGACCGTTAATACTGTGGCACACTTTCGTTTTTTAAAATAGAGGGACTGAAAGTGAAAGGAAAAGTTTTCTTTTCCCCCATTTAAGTAATGATATTGCCTGATTGTTTGCCCCATTGAACTACTAAGATGTGAATCTACATAAAATATGGGTAAAATTATAATTGAACTTCATCGATATCAATGGCTGATACATATTTTAAGTTTATATCATTTTAAACCATGTAATTTTACCCAATCTAAAATACTATATTCATATCTTTGCAGTTTAATTCAAAAATTTAATCCAACATCTTTTATAATTTGATCACCACTTATTCAGATTAGAAATATTTGAGTAAATTATTATAAAAATCTTACTTCAATTTATAATTATATCTGCAGTATTTAAATACCTATACTCTGAATCTGCTCTGTATATAATATTTATTTATATTTTAAGGGCGTTAATAGATACATAATTTCAATTATTACATTAATTAAAGCATTAAAGTCATGAATATTTTGAAATTTACTTTATTTTCTTAATAAAATAATGTTGAACTTGCATTTTTATTAAATGCTAGCATTAAAATGTTTTTATAATTACTTAAGTTATGTCGGAGTTATGTCCCTAATAAATAGGGTTTTATTATTATTTCTTTTTTTTAAAGAAGATAAACGTCTGTTATTATAATTTGCAAAAATTTATTAAGATTTTGGAGTAAGTAATATTTACTTTTCGAGAATTGGATTTATTAAATTCTTTAAATTAAAGTGAATGCTCTTTGTTGTTGTATTAATGGCAACAATTTAACATAGCAACATTTTAACTTTATTTCTTAAGCTTTTAAGTTTTATAATTTTCAATATAGTGTTTGAACGTCTATTTTATTGTGTACTAAAATGTTAGTCAGAAATATTCTGGCGTTTAAAGAATGATATTTTGATAACCAGTCAAAATCTACCAGAAATCTCTTCCGCATTTTATGAATTGATATTTTGCTGGTATATATCACGTACAGTACTGGTGAGAGTATAAGTGGTATAACTATATTAATATCTTTAATAGTTTATCAGAGTTCCCTCTTAGATATTGTTGTTGACGTGTGCAGAATCACACTGTATATCCGTTTCAACAAACTTTGGAATGACTTACTTTAATCTTTCTTTAATAACTTAATAAAACAATGTTATAATTATTATCTTCAATAAACAAAAATTTCATAATATCTCATGAATTGTAATCTTTTGGAGATATTAGTCCCATATGTAAAAATTTGTATAATATTTTTGTCTATTAATTTAATTATTATTATTCTTTTAAAAGGATGTTGATTTGGTAGCTTTTATTGTAAATGAGCATTCATTTGCCTTTTTAGTGGTAAATAATAAAACACTAAGGTATCAATGAAACAGTTTTTTTTGTTTAGCGGAGGCTGAAATAAAATGAAAGGATAATAAATAATGATTTTATATTTTATTATTTGTGTCTAATGGAAAATGAACACAAACATGAAAATTGGGAACACAGGGCATTGCCTTCGAAATAGGCCATCGAAAGTTGAGATGCTCTTACTTTTCGTTTATGTAATGTATTACATGCTTCTGCGCATAAAGTAAGCACTTTCTACTTTTTATTATGACATTACTTTCGATTTTATTTACTTAACTTCAACTTTCGCATTGCATAAAAAATTAATATAACTTTTTTATTCAAATACTTTTCCAATCCATTGATAAGATCTCCGAAAAGATAATAAAATAATTTTTATCTTCAAAATAATATTTATTTTCAACATAAAAAGGCAGTGGTATTTGAAGAACATTTTATGACAATCTCTATAATTTATTCATCTGAGGTTATGCTGTTTTGTATTAATTGTAGCATTTCTTTCATGTCTTCAAACTCAGAAAGAATTTGCTGTCTTTCGGTTTGCATGTCTTTTAACTGTTGAGAGAGTTCTAAGTGATCGCTTCTATTGCATTCAGCACTTAAATGATTAGAATTTTGAGTCTGGAATTGTTGTAATTTGATTTGAACACTAGCGTACAAGTCTTGTAAATTTTTATGTTCAGTAAAAAGTATGTCATATTTGTATTTTTCATTGTGAAGTTCATTTTGAACACGTGATAACTCGCTTTGTAAGTCGGAGATTTGCATTTTGAGTTCACGTTCATATTGAACATCTCCGTTGAGAGGACTTTCCTTAAAGTTTTCGCTTATTTCAGTCATACACGAACCGATACATTGCTCTAATGATTTTCGAAGTATTTCATTCTCCTTTTCTAAGGTTTGAATCCGTTGTTCCAGTTCTTCGTGTCCTTTATGTACAACACTTTTTTCCAATAGTTTTCTCCTCAATTCCGAGCACTTGTTCTTTTCAATTGATAGCTCTCTTTGTAGTTTTTCGATTAGACTAGAAATGTCTTCACTAATTCTCTTTCCACTCGAGTGATGATTCAATAATTGGTTATGTTTTTTGATCGTTTGCTCTTTATATGGAGACGAATCAGAATCTGTTTGTGAAATACTATTTGAATCGCTAAAATGTTGTGTTATTTGAGAGACATCGAGGCCTGTCTTTAAAGTAGTTGTAGTGTTAAGTAAACTGCTATCAAATGAGTGCATTTTCCTAAGCCGCTCAGTTTGCAATTGTAACGTTTCGATATGGCTTTGTTGCATTGCCACCACTTCTTCCAAATTTTTGATCTCTTGTTGAGCTTCTTGTAACAAATTCAATGCAAATATGCCCATCGATGGTGGACTCGTTTTGTGCTGAGAGTAATGCAAACTCGCGGCCACTTTATTACTCGATTCTGTAGTAGTTGGTCTTCGGTTCAAAACCAATGCAGATGAGGTTCTATTATGTAATGGTCTAAAATTGTTTCCCAAACCACTATCAGTTCGAGATTGTATGTGAGAGTAAGCACTTGTCATACGTTTTCTACCTATTTCCGCATCCAATTGAGTCCTCAATACTAATGTCTTCTCTCTTAATCTGGCGTTTTCTTTATCCAATTGAACTAATTGTTGCTCTAAATCAAAGATGAGTTCTTCCAAATCGATTTCTTTTCTGGTCTTTTCTTTATTCATAAGTCGCTTCTTTTCATTGATAAGTCGCGTGAGTTTAGCGTTCAAATACTTCATCTGATATTCAGTATTATGCGCTTCCTTTTTGAGCTCTAAGTGTTCATCTTTTAACCTGAAAAACTTGTCCTCCAACTCATCTCTAATAAGATTTGTCTGACTGGTAGTCATTGTAAGCGTAGAAGTCGACAAATTTAAAGCCTTATTTCGTTGCATTACTATTGCATTATTCATTGCTTATATCACTTAAACTTATATTAAACTTATATTACTATTAAATCATTAAATCATTCCAATGAGTAATTTTCTTCAATTAAATATTAAGACAAATGAAAAGAAACGTATAATTAATATCTATTTAAAAAATTTAAAATCTAGAACTCTTATCAAAGTTGTGATAAGACTCTTTTGATCGGATGTCATGTCATAATAGAGTATTAGAGAGTCATTCATAGTTGGCTTCCTTACAACCAATTGATGTACAACACATTCGCTCTACTTTTTCACGCTATCACAATTGTCGTCACAGCCCTATTAATGATTCAAATTATCATTTCTATTATCACTAATTCATTGAATCGAGTTTTTAAAACTTTATCTAACTTTTCTAAATATTTACTCTGATTTTTAAAATATTTTATCGTTTTTCTACATAAGAATTATTACAAAATAAATTCTCGCGTTTCTAAGGAAATAATGTTTGTCCCTTTTTGTGAGCATTGTTTCTATAGTTACTAATATTGAATATAACAAATACTAAATATGGTATAATGTGATCATTTCATATATCGGTCGTTGTGCTTAACTTATTCTAACAATAAGTTAGGTGACAAAAAATGTGGATTACATTAATTCTCTTCTCTTCTCTTCTTTAATTCATATTTGAAGGAATTAAAAAAAGTTTTTCCCAGAAATGTGCGATTTATTGAATTGAATATTTAGGTTTACAAAGTTTATACTCTTTTTCAGTGAAACACTTTGTGAAAAAAGTTAACTTTTTCTCTATTATACAAAAAAGTTAACTTTTTTCTCTACTATACAAAAAAAACTGATAACTGTAGACGTATAAATCAAATGAGACTACCCTTTCTTGTCTGTAAGTATAATATAAAGTATAAACTGAAAGAGCATACAATTGTTAGCACACAGTAGTGGAAATCCACATACAGTTCGTTAGATTACATATGGATTTTGGATTGAAAAAAAGCTTTCTTGGGTCAAAAGGAGGACAAATAGTAATGGTTATGCGCATTGAAATTATGATATTTCCCGCAATGTATTCCCTGTTGCGCTCAATATTCAGGCGAAGTTCATAACAACGTTTGAATAGATGTAACGGCACTCACACTTTGCACATAACACAAGTTATTTATCGCCGAATCGTTGGGAAAGGGTTTTTGGGTCAGCTTTGGGACAACGACCTCAACACTACATTACGCTTGCGTCAGATGGAGTGCAGACCTCATTCTTATGAAAGGGAAAGTTCTGAAGTAGACTTGACTGATAAAACTACTTTTATATACCTCTAAATAGTGTGCACTCATTCTCTGCTTTAACTAATCTTCCAATATTTTATTCAACTATTATTTATTAAATGATATAATCATTTTATGCTTATTTTCAACTCATTTTCATAAACATTTCGACTTTCAAACATCCCATTAAACATTCCATAGTATCGTTTTAGCACATTTTCAAAAATTCTTATCAGACTTACATATTTATGTGCAGTCATAGTCATATTCATAGTCATATTCATAGTCATATTCATAATCATATTCATTGCATATTGTCTGCAACACATCAACAAATTTATGATTACGATGTTATACATTCAATTCTATGCCTAATATGTTTAAACTGATTATCTTATAATTTTTTATTAGGCATAGAGTTGAATGAATGTATATGACTATCACTGTACTAAAAATACCTACAGATATTGTATATTTAATTAAATATTTTCCAGTAAATAATAAATTTTTTTACAAAATTAAAAATATATTTATTTAAAAATTGAATTTAAAAAATTTAAGCTTATGTATGATAGCTTGAAAATGTCGTAATTATTATAAATATTGGAATAATGATTAGGTTTAAAGTAATGATTATATGAAGTGTAGTTAAATGGAGAGAAAGTATAAGATTGACTTTCACTCTCCCGTAAAGGAAAAGTGGTGATAGTTTTTTGGGATCATTATCAGGTCATGCGTTCAACGAACCTTTACCCTCGACGTAACTGGTTTTGAATAAATGTGTTAGTGTGGCATTGCTTTTACATTCATTTATTGGATGGATGTTGCAAAACAATATCTAATTTGACTCGATTTCAGCCTAACTCTCTATTCTATATATTTAAATATACCCTGAATTATATAAAACTTACATAATATGAACTCACTATTAAACAAATAATACAATCTTTAACTTCTATTTACATAAATTTTTGTTCAAAATTTATACAATTATATTTAAGGTTACATTTATATTAGATGATTTAATCATATATATATATGAGTTATGCAATAATTGCCAAATAGTTTATTCTGATATTTTTTTAATTGGCTTTCCTTTTGAAAAAGCTTTTGAATAGATTCTCAATATATTAATAATTGATTGATATAAGCGATGATAGCAATGATGAACTTAGAAAAACTAAATACTGTATAATAATAACTGGTTCTATAATAAAATTCAAAACTGAATTATATTTAAGATTTTTTTATAAAAATTTGAATTTCTATATGTTATATTTTATACTTTTAATTTTAAAAATCTTAGAGTTTAAAAGAGCAAAAGTTTCTTAA
>JAQGAN010000344.1:0-11529 GCA_034697745.1 Nothrus palustris
TTTTTGCAATATTTTTGAAAGCATTTCATTTTAGTTATTATTTGAAGTAGTGATCACAAACGCTCGAGCGTTTAATTTTTGTCGAGCGTGAGCGTCGAGCGTGGGCGCCGAGCGTCAAGTCATAATTTTCCTAAATGAATATATAGCTTGATTTAAAAGAAGCATTCGTTTTAATTAAAATTAGAATGCGTTATATGGTTTTTAAATTGGAATCGATAGCATAAATGATTAAAAATTATAATTTATTCTAAGTATCTTATAAGTTAGCTAATAACTTTTTTAAAAAGAATTCTTTAATAAGAATAGAATAATAATAGAATTCTATTCTATCTTATTAAATTTTCATTTTAAGCATAACAAAGGAAATTTTATAGAAATTGATTTTTTATTTAAACATTTTTGATTGATCCTAAAATTTTTTTGCTGATTAAAATAGTTCTTTCAAATAAAGAATTAATGTCTGAATCAATTTATATAATTTTAGATCGCAATTAATCAAATTAAACAATATGAAACTTTTAATTCTATCACAATTAATAAATTAGAATTAAATACATAAGAATATTAATTCAAAATCATAGAAATTGATAGTTCAACCCATAATATTAAATAATTGGACGCTTGGTGAATGCTCGCGCTCGAGCGTAGATGCAAAACCGAGCGCTGGCATTTCATTTAGCCCGAGCGTGAGCGATCACTAATTTGAAGCAATACTTTTAAACATTTTAAATACTATGTGTTTGAACTGATTTTTATAATAACACAGATTTTAGATTTATTTTAGATTTTGAAATTGCATTATATATTAATAAATTTATATAATTAATAATAATTATTAATTACTATTTGAGAGAAATAACTATTGGAAAAGACAGGGAAGAGATACCTTTTACAAAACGCTAGTCAACCGCAATTGCTATTTGCATCATTACATGTTAGCTCAACATAGGCTCAACACAAACTTATAGGAAATGTACTTAACTTTATAATATTGTATTAATATATGCGTTGCTAACAACAAAATACTATAAATTCATTAAACATTATGGATAAGAATCTGTCTTAAAAATGAGTTTAGCTTCCAAAATAACACCAAAGAATGAGCCTCTTTGGCAGGACAGAGATGTCCGATTCGATGTCGGTCTACAAGAACTCAAATTAAGAACAGGAGAGCGTATTATTGAATATTTTGCAAAAGTAGAGGACACAAAAGGCAATAGTGGGGAAGAAGGAAAGCTAACTATATCTAATTTGAGACTCACGTGGCAGTCAAAGATCAAGCCAAGAATTAATTTGTCAATTGGTTTGGGATGTATTTCAAGTATTACCAACAGAACTATTCACACCAAATTGCGCGGAAAACACGACGCCATATATATCATGACCAAAGTTAATGGTACGCGATATGAGTTCATATTCACGCAAATGGACACTGAATCCGGTCGTGCGTTAGGAATGGTTGAACTCATAAGTAAAATATGTCGCTCTTATGCCTCAACCAAACTATTCCGCGACTTAAAGCTTCGGTCGGCTGTCATATCATCGCATGGAAAGCAACTTAAAGTATTGCAATCGGAGCAGATCTACAACAAAATCAACGGTGTTTGGAATCTGTCTTCAGATCAGGGAAACTTAGGGACAATGCATTTGACTAATGTCAGGATTGTATGGCACGCGAACATGAATGAACTCTTCAATATATCCTTACCTTATATTCAGGTCAACAATATAAGGGTCAGGGAAAGCAAGTTCGGCGTCGCGCTCGTCATCGAGTCCAGTGAGAGCAGTGGTGGTTATGTTCTCGGCTTTAGAATCGATCCGCCCGAACGACTCAACGCTGTCTATAATGAACTCATCAATCTCTATACTATTCACTCAACTAATCCTGATTTAGGTCTCGACAACTATAACGAATCCGTTTCTACATTAGGTGACATCGAAGTCCACTCTTCGATGTTAGCCAACGATTCCGACGACAAAGAGATCGAAGAACAAAGTGAAGTTCAACACAACGACGCCATCGCTGCTTATTTAGCGGATGACATACAGAACAAAAATAATGATATAGTATTTTGTCCTCAATTGGGATTAGCCATTGAGAAGATCAAAGATGGCTTTACTTTGGAGTCTTTATGGCACGTCATTCCTCAAAATTGAATGAAACAATGCTTTTGATTAAAATATTAGGTAAAGGGTGGCCGACGAGTGAGAGTCAGTTGATTTACGATATAATTAAGATTTTAAGTTATAATTATAATTAAGTTCTGAATATTTATCGCTTTAATCGATCGCATAAAACAAATTTTTACAATTCTATAGCATTTCTAATGATTTTTAATTTAATTTAATATAGATTTTCCTCTAAAACAAATTGCTATTTAAGTTATAATTAATTATAGTTCAAAAACCATTAAATTTGAAAAATTAAAATAATGTGGCAGTTATTAGATTTGAAAAATGTCAACCTATGTATCTTTAGCTAATTTGTCTGCCTTCTCAATGACTTCCTCAATGGGTCCGACCATATAAAAGGCCACTTCCGGCAAGTGGTCGTATTCGCCATTGAGGATGGCTTTGAAACCCTTTATGGTCTCAGCCAACGGCACAAACTTTCCCGCCTGTCCTGTGAACACTTCCGCCACTTGGAAGGGCTGTGAAAGGAAACGTTGAATTTTTCGAGCTCTCGAGACAGTCAACTTGTCGTCTTCGCTCAACTCATCCATACCTAAGATAGCGATAATATCTTGAAGTGATTTATAATCCTATAAATAACAAATAGTTAGAAATAATTCATTCATTCAAAATATCAATCAATACCTGAAGGATCTTTTGTACGCCACGAGCGATGTCGTAGTGTTCATTGCCAACTATGAAGGGGTCCATTATTCGAGACGTCGAGTCGAGCGGATCCACTGCGGGATAGATTCCGAGCTCTGCAATACCTCGAGACAAGACAGTGGTGGCGTCCAAGTGGGCGAAAGTGGTGGCCGGCGCCGGATCTGTAAGATCGTCAGCCGGAACGTAGATGGCCTGCACTGATGTGATGGAACCCTTCTTCGTGGTAGTGATGCGTTCCTGCATAGAACCCATGTCTGTCGCCAGTGTTGGCTGATATCCGACCGCAGATGGAATACGACCCAAAAGAGCGGACACTTCACTACCCGCTTGAGTGAACCTAAAGATGTTGTCAATGAAAAGAAGTACGTCCTGTCCCTCCTGATCGCGGAAATATTCGGCAACTGTGAGACCTGTGAGAGCGACTCGAGCTCGAGCGCCAGGAGGTTCGTTCATTTGGCCGTAAACTAAAGCTACCTATAAATCAATGAATAGATTGAACGCAAGGCTCACATATATGCCATTCGAACCAACCTTAGAGCTCTTATCCTTAAGACTGATGACTCCGCCCTCAATCATTTCATGGTATAAGTCATTGCCCTCTCGAGTCCTCTCTCCGACGCCCGCAAACACAGAGTACCCGCCGTGAGCTTTGGCCACATTATTGATGAGTTCCATAATGAGTACAGTTTTGCCAACTCCGGCGCCACCAAAGAGTCCAATCTTTCCTCCTTTCGAATAAGGGGCCAAAAGGTCGACCACTTTAATACCGGTGACCAGAATCTCGGCCTCAACGCTCATCTCTACAAATTCAGGCGCTTCGGCGTGAATGGAGGCGAACTTTGTGCTCCCGATCGGACCTCTATTGGGAACAATTGAACCATTAATGCAATGGCCACTCAATGACAACGTATGCAAACCTCTCATCAATGGGTTCTCCGATAACATTCATAATACGGCCCAACGTTTCGGGTCCGACAGGAATACTAATGGGAGAGTTGGTGTCCAGCACTTGATTGCCGCGAACCAACCCCTCCGTTCCGTCCATAGCTATAGTTCTGACCACATTCTCTCCTAAGTGTTGCGCCACTTCTAAGATGAGTCGTGGTTTCCTTCCGACCACTTCCAGAGCGTTGAGAATGGGCGGCAACTCTTCGTCGAACTGCACGTCAACCACAGCCCCGATCACTGCCACTATTCGTCCCGGTTTTGTAGCGCTCTTCGGCTGAGCCGCGGCGTAACGTCTCTGATCTGATGCAGACATCGATTCATAAAAAAATTATTCATTTCTAATCTAATCGAATAAATCTATTTTCAAATGCATTTTATGTCTATTATTATTATAGAATTCAAATCAATCAATGTTTTGTGCATTCGTTTTAATCATAATTTAATTGTATTCTTATTTAATAATTAGTTAATCGATTGATAAAAATGTGATTTTATGTCCTTTTCTTGTCCTTCGAATAGAAATATATTTATTTTATAGACATTTATAATAGAAAGCAATACAAAAGTGTTCACAACATTCAACCATTGAATAGATTGCGATGTAATGGAGTCTAAGCTATGAAACGACCGGTTTTGGGACAACACTTTAATTTTGATAACAATTAAATCAATCAATCAATACATACGTGAGTCACATATCGCTGGAATGAGTTTAGAAGAGGTCTGTTTCGTCCCATTAATCGAAACAATAGGTTTTGAGGCTTTAATTAAAGAATTGCAAGCGTTTCGGTATAGACTCAACATTTTGTGGTCTTCTCTAAAATGCACTAAAAATACATTTACATTAAAGACATGGATATGAATAGAGTATAGAAATCACATTAATTACGTTCAGCCGATGGGATGGGAAGGAGAGGGAATTACGACAGTCAAAGGAGGGGAGGGGTGTTGTAAAAGTCAGTAAAAGATAAAATTATATTATTTTTCACTTTTTATTTAAAGGATAGTAATCTTTAATCATATAATAAATCTTTCAAATAAAGACAAATGTAGTTTAATTGAAGTCCTTTTCATATAATTTATGCTAATTATTAAAGCAAATAAATCTTATTAGAAATGAAATTAGTTTAAACTCTTATTTAATACTTTTTAATAACTCCGAGATCTTCATCAGGAGTTTTAAAACTTTGCATAAAAACTTAAAATATATACAAATAAAAGGACGCATTTTCATAAATTTTTGAATTTTTAAATTTTGATTAAATATTAGGAAAAAGCTCAAGAAAATACATCTTTTTTGTTTTGCAAATTATTTTATATCTCTTATAGTTTTTGAGATATTAATTTTCAAAAATCATCATTTCCTATACCTTCTATGTTAAAAATGTCGACTTTGATCGCCAATTGTAGCCCCGCCCCGGACATAGATTGAGATGAAAATTTTTTTGATAGGCAATGGGGACCCAATCATATTTTAAAGACAGGTTTGGATAGAGTTAGAGAACATTTTTGATAATCATCAAAAATCACTACTGATAACACGTAATTTTCGATGAATTTACAAAAATGTTCTCCAACCCTATCCAAACCTATCCAAACCTATCCAAACCTATCCAACCCTATCCTAAAAATATGATTAGGTCCCCATTAGCTACCAAAATTTTTTTTATCTCAATCCATGTCCGGGGCGGGGGCAGAGCCGTCTTTTGATCTTTTGTGGCCCCTGGCACTGATTTTTTGGGGCCCCTATCTCAAATTTTAAAGATAAACTTCCCTATACTTCCCCAGGACAGCTATTTATGTTTATGAATGTATAAAACTTAAAATTTTATAACATGGCATTTTTATCCTTTTTTTATCCCGTTATTGTGAGGCCCCTATTTTGTCGGGGCCCTGGGCTCGAGCCCTACGGCCTCCCCTTAAGACGGCACTGTACGCATGTATATGGATATGTATATAATATAGGAATACCAAAATTGCATACAAAATCGCGGGCGCACTGCATTATAAGAACATTATTTATGTACAGTATATCTCACTCAACGGTTGACTTTTAAAGTTTAAAAAACAGTATTTCATACTTTGTTTTGTAAAGTTTTGTCCAACAAATATCATCACAAATGGATGATATCATCAAATCAAATCCCAATCCATTGTTCACTAAATGGTTGACCGAATGGAAGAATGGGGCCAAAGATGTCGGTTCAAAGATGGAGTTCGTCTATAACAAAGTTTGTCTTAATTGCAATTCTCATTATTAATAATTGTTTAGAAATGATTTCATTTATTGAATATCTTTATCACTAACTATCGCAACCTTTTATGCATTGAATGGTTTGAATGGTTAGGCTTTGAGATCATTGCGCGAACACAACAACACTTTAATGACTGGTCAGGAATGCAAACAATTGAAAGGATTCGGAGATAAGATCTGCAAAAGACTCGATGAAAGACTGGCTCAACATTTGGGGAAAACTCTTTCTCAAACCAATAGTGTCTCAAATACTAATACTATTGGATCGGATATTATCCAATTGGATGACATGACAGAAGACAATCCCATATCTGTTAGTCATAAAAATAGAGAAATAACTGATTTCTTGAAGAAGAAAAAGAAAAGACCTCTAAAGAAGACTCCGAACAAAACAACAACAATGAGTCCTTTGAGAAAAGTGGCAAAAACTAAAACTAATTATATCCCGAGTGAAGGGTCGGGCGCTTACGCAATACTTATGGCTTTGTTCAAGTCTGAAGTGGAAGAATCTGCGGATTCATTGGGAAAACAAGAGCTCCAAAGTTTAGCTCAAGAATTCACTACAACTTCAATGAGTGTTGCAATGCATGGAAGTTATTATAGCGGTTGGAATTGCATTAAAACTCTCGTCAATAAACATCTTATCGAAAGAAATAATCAGAGAAGTGCTTCTTATTATTTAACTCCTGAGGGAAGAGAATTGGCAGAGAAGTTATACCAAATCTATACTGAAAAAGAACATAATATCAATAATAAGGTAATTAATGAAGAAGTAATGAATGTGGCCTCCAGTAGTGGAAGTGCTGCGGATGACAGCAATGACAGCAATGATGAAGAGTCTATATTTCCTCAAACAAATCGTTCAAAAGGCATGACTCAAATCAAATCACGAATGATTGAAACTGACATCGAATCCCATTCACAGCTTTCATCTGAAAACAATTGTTCCGATAATTGTAGAGAACGGTTTTGCTTAACTGCCAATAGTTTTGAAATCGTTTTATGTATAGACACTCGCGAACAGGCAATGGGTGTTAACCGAGAAATGAGGAAAACGGCTCTAATGTCTGTTTTACAGCAAAATGGCGTTAAAGTAGAAATGAGGACATTATCTGTCGGCGATTTTGCATGGATTGCAAAGCAAAAGATCTCTTTGGGCTCTACTGTTTCGACTTTGAATAATCGCAACCGAAAAGAGTTATTATTAGATTTTGTAATTGAAAGAAAAAGGATCGATGACTTGGCGAGCAGTTTAAAGGACAGGCGTTGGCACGAACAGAAACATAGGTTAACCGGTTGTGGCGTTCGAAGACCTGCTTATATTATTGAATACTTTGGCAATCATTCTAAGAGAGGAGACTTCGGTGGCATTAAATGCGATACTTTAGATCAGGCGATCGCCAACGCAGAGATAGACGGACTTTCTATTAAAAGATGCGACAGTTATGACGACACGATTCGATATTTAACTTTAATGACCAGATATTTAGAATCATTTTTTAAAGATAAGGCTTTATATTCTTGTTTGAGAGAAGAACTCATTAATAAAGAGGTTTCTATGAATCACTTCATGACTTTCTCAGAATTCAGTCGAAACGCCACTAAAATAACAAATTTTACCGCAAATGAAATGTTTGCCAAACATTTATTGCAAATAAGAGGTATTTCTGTCAATAAAGCAAAAGTCATTGTCGAACACTATCCCACTTTGCAAAGTCTTTTGGACGCCTTTTCTATTATTGATGAAGAAAAAGGTAGACAAAACTTATTGTCTTCTTTGAAATTTGGTTTAATGGAAAGGAATTTAGGACCCAATTTGAGTAAAAAAGTCTATAATCATTACAATAGATAAAATTGGGAAAGCGTATCATTTTTTACATTGCATACATTGTATTCTTTTATTATATATCAATATATATACATTAATATACACTATATTTTTGCTTTTTGCACATCTTTTGCAAACCATTTCTTTTACATTTTTGCAAAAATTCTGTTTATTTATTTTTAAAAAAATCAATTTTTTAAGTTTTTCTCAATAACTGCTTTATATTAATAATTAAAGAGATTTTGATTGAATAGGCTTTCAATAAAAATGTCAGATTAGAAAACATATCATACTGTATAAAAAGTTACTAAACACTAATACTTTAATAATTACTCAATCACATTGTTTTCATTACACATTTGAAATTCAATAAAACATTATATAAGCCTTAAAAAAAGTTCATTTATTAAACTTCAAATATGGTAATTGAAATAACTCTAAGAAAATCTAATCAGAGATTAGTTAATCACGAAATAACTTAATGAAATTTTGTCTAATTTTAAAGAATAATAGTAATCACATATTGATCACTATATTGATAACTGCACTCTATAATGCATTAAATTAGAAAATAAATATTATTTAAAGTTAACGTAAAATTATTTGTAATATGACGATTGAAAGTGAAGAGGACCCTTAGCTCCCTAGCCTCACAATAAGTAGACTATATAAAATTTTAAATTTATTAACTTATTAGTTACATAATAAAAGTATGATTCAAATTAAAAAGAGATCATTTTTTATCATTAAGTTATATCAAACATAAAGGAATTAATTCAAACTCTATAAGCGCTTCGCCTAAAATGTGCATCAAAACTAAATATGGTATCAAATTAAAGCTCAATTGGATGCAAAAAAAATTTTTCAAAAATATGATGGCTGAGAGGATTTGATGCCACATATCTCAGATTTGGAAAACTTTAAAACATTATATCTCCTCTCAGCCATCATATTTTTCAAAAATTCTTTTAGCATTCATCAAGCTCTTCATTATCTTCAATTTGATACCACATTTAGGTTGGTGCACATTTATAAGCAACTTTCAATTAATTCCTTGTTTATTGTCTCAAACTTTCAGAGTTGAGGTATGAATGAACGGGAAAATTGAATTAATACAGTAATACCTCGATAGAGTGAATCGCTGGGGACCTGACTTTAGTGTTTACTATAACGAGGTGCAACTATAAAGAGGTAAAATTGTATTAGATTTTTATGATTGGGACCAAGATCTTTATTAACACTAACGAGGATTCACTATAAAGAGGTATTACTGTATTTTAATTTCAGTTATTGATAGGTTTACAGGTATATTCAATATATTAGCGTTTAATGCATTTAACAAAATCAAACGCTAAGGATCTTCTTCACTTTGAATCGTCATATACAAAGTGAGCGGCATTCAAATGTGACACTTTTTTAGTAAATTAGTCTAAACTGTAAGAATTAACTGTAACATTACTATATCGTTATGTCTGTATTAAAACTATTAATAATTTTGAACGATAACATTTAAACTTTATTAGCATCTTTAAAGGGTAAAGAGTTATCATATCTTATTTTGCAGATTCTAATCTAATAGATAAGTATATAGTTCAGTCCAAAAGCTCACTTTATTTTGATATCTACTGTACCTGACTGTAAGCAATACCAATGCTGTAATAAATGTACTGCACAAGTGTTGTAGTATTGCTCAGGTATTGCTTACACTTAACTTCACTAAAATTCATATATCAACAAAAAAAGACAAATATTATATAAAATGCTTGGAATTTTTATAGCCTAATGAAACCCACACTTTATAAATTTGATAAGACTATCAACTAAGTCTGTCTTTTGATTTAATTCAATTCCGCATATTTTCTTGTCTTTAATTTCCTGAAATAAACAGTAAATGAAAGATTGGAAGTCACGGCCAAGCGATAAGATATTGTATAATCTGTTATCTATAAAATAGATTTACTGTAATCAACATTTAAAGTTCATTTAAAACAATACTTTCAACAGTTATTTTAAAACAAAAATCTTTTATAAATTTGTAAACATATCGAAAAGGAAAACACCAATCAATCCAATAAATAAACGAATAAAAATATTGTAATCTTTATGCAATCTTATATTTAAAAGTTCTTCTTTCTCAAGAGTTTGACATATATTACGTGTGTTTACAAACGGCGCGTCCACTCTTTCTTCGGCTGAATAAATGGCATTTTTAGCGTTCGGCCATTTTTGCAGTCCTTCCAATCGATATTGATATGGAAGCGATGGCCCGAAATAGCATTTAATAAGCAAATTAGGTTTAGCGCCAATCATAAGCGCCAATTCATCTAAATATGGAATCCATGTCTTTGCGTATGAGTGAAATTGCTATTCAAAGGATTGTTAATCGCTTTCTTAATCAGTTTAGTTTTCGACCATTAAATACCTTAATCTAAATTTGCGATATTTGTGAACGTCGGACTCGATTCGATCACTTAAGGGCAAAAAAACATTTCCGGTCATCTATTGAGTGAACCATCGGCACTGCATTTCTGCCACCGGAAAGAGTGGTCCGATTGGAAGACCTATGAATCCCTTTAATGAAAGTTATATTTTATGCAATATTAAACATACTCTTAGTATAACTCAAGTTTGAAATAAGTTTTATTTTATTTCAAAATTCGCGAAAGAAATATGTCATACGTTATTTGATACAATTTTTGCATTTTTGATGATTTCTTAACACAAAACTACTCAAGACATTTTTTCAGTTAAATTAATTAAGATGTTTGTATTTTTGAATCCTATATATCCAGCGCTGCCAACCGTTCCGGATTCGCTGGGACAGTCCCGGATTGGAATATTTTGTCCCGGAATGTCAAATTGAGAATCCGGGACAAAATATTTAAAAAACAATAAAATTAGCATATTTATAATTAAATCGAGAGATTTCTATAACTTTACTATTTTTCTAATTATACTATCCTATTTAAATACTGTTTAAATAATTACTCACTGCTATGTATATTTTTATACTATAAATTTTTAAAAATTATAATTTAAACAAGAATGCCTATTAGTATTAGCTTATATTGAGTGTGAAATTGTTTAAAGAAACAATTAAATTAATTTAATTACTCCATTATTACTAATAAAATGTATATAAAATATTACAGAAGTTCCAATTTAGTGAACAGTTTAGATAGTGAACTAGATTTTTAAAAAATATGTTTTTGTAATCACATGCAAATAGTGATAAGAAAAAGGTCGTCATTTACTAAAACTGATGATATATTTAAATAGAGCTCATAAAAACTCAGTTTGACATAAGTAGTAGTATTATGGAAGTAAACGGTGTCATCCCCTGCTTTCCCCCACTTAAAAGCACATAGATAAAGGGGGATAAGACACGCTCTCACCAGAATCTAAAATAAATTTTAAAAATTTTTTCAAAAAGATTAATTTTAAATTGATAAAAATAGTTATTTCTAAGTCTTTGGCGTAAATATTATTTAAATTTTTAAATTCAGCATAAAATTGTCAATAAAATAGAGTTGTTTTATATAAACTTTTAATTTTTAATATTAAAACTAAATAATTTGAATTTGTATTCAAAATATGTTTTTAATAGCTTCCCTCTGATTTTTAAATGCTATTACAATTAGAATTTAAGCACTTTTATGCT
>JAQGAN010000345.1:0-11527 GCA_034697745.1 Nothrus palustris
TGACGCTTCTTTATTGTAGGAAGAGCAGATCTCCAAAGGAATTCTCGCGCTATCTTTAAGGTATTGTTAATAAGACATTCATTATTCGTTTTAATTTTAGTTTATTTTCTCTCAAAAGTTGTGAAGAATTGGAAAAAAGAATTCTTTTATTGAAAAAAACCGAAGATTTGAAGCCTTTTATGGATAGCGCGCGCGTTATCTCAATCATTGTTCACATGAATTCAGTATTTGAGAGATTGGAGCGTTTGAAGGGCATCGGTGAGAATTGGGGTGGGGTGTTGTGGGGGGCAATTGGTGAATTGGCAATAAAATATAATGATTGTGATTATAGGCTGTGTTTGGATGACTCTGGACCATTTAATCGGAAGTAAAACCTATTTCGAAACTCTAATGCTCCAATTCGATGGTCAGCGCGCGAATAAGAATGCTATCGAGTCTTATCTGCAAAAGTTCCTTTCAGTCGATTATAGTGTTGTACGCGCGCACATCGGACAACATCCCTACGGAAGTCGACTCAATGTGAACAATGCGAACCGAGTGGTCGCTTTCCTTATAGGGTTGGGTCACGCGAAACAACAAATAGTGAACGGAATCTTCTTGGTGTTGGTGAGCGCGCAATCCTCAAACATGTGTCACATGAATCGCATGTGTTTAATGTTTTGTTTTTATTTCAGTACGAATACGAATTAGTCAAACAACAATACAAGCGGATGATTTACGCGCCAGAATTACAGCCTTTCGACGCGCAATGGAGAGACGATCCCTTTGTATTGCAATTACTCATTTATTACATCGAAAAGAGTTATAGTTTTACAGGAAATGGAGTTTATATGAGTGGCGCTAACAACAATTGCGAGCCCCCTCACGCGCCGCCTCAGGTCTCTTCTCATTTGAATTGATTGTTGAGTTTGGCGGACTTGTAATCGGCTCTCAATTGAACAAAATTAGAGAGAATGGTCCGCTCGAGACCCACCTAATTATCAAATTGTAATCAATGTACATAATGTTAATAATCAATAAATGATGTGTTGCTACTCACGAGTTGATCTCCATTGCAAACTTGTTTGAGGTTTTCGGGCGCGACAATCAATAGATTGCACAACGCGTGCAACACTCCGAACAGCTGATCGAGGAGTGGAATGCGAAACGCAGAAATACATTTGCGGTACTCGTTTATGTCGCAGATGAGAACCATTGCGCCTGCGCACGGATTAACATTGCGTTAGTGTTAATCACAATTAATATTGTTTGTGTCGCTCGCGACTCACCCACAATGGTGAACGTGAATTGTTGGAGATGCTCGAAAATGACGCGATGCAGTCGTGTTCCCAATTCCGTGAGAACGGTTTCTATATTGTTGCCGTCGAGAGAGTCGCGCATTGCCATCAATTGACCATTCACGAATTTGACCACTTTGGTGCAAGCCTGCGTAATGCACAATAATGGATATAGAAAGAGGGATTAGAGTGGGTGTGGCCTTGCCTTTGTCTGAATGGGCGTGGTTTGCGTCGTGAAATCGAAATCCTTGTCTTCCGTTTCCGGCTTAAAGTCCACTTTCTTTTGTTCGCTTTGGAGAAGGCTTTTCACCCATTGGACGATCGCCGATAAGCACTTCTCGAGCCCTGAGTTGAGTTTGAGCTCGAGTTGGTCGTTGAGCTCGCGCTTCCTTTTGAGGCATTCGCTATGTTTGGCGGGAACAGAAGCGACCAAAGGAATCACAGAATCCACGAATTGTTTCTCAATTAAGTGACTGTTAAGGGGGGCGAAAGGGGGCATACAATGAATGAGAGATGAGTGAGAAAGCCTTTGCTCACCAAATGGCATTGCACTGACGCACGCAATCGAAGAAATAGATTTCTGGCGCGTGACTTCTCGCCGTCTCAATTGTTGGGATCGATTGCAGACAACAATCGATCGCATAATCGATGTGATCCGCGCACAGAAACTGCAATTCGATGTCAAGGATTTGCAACGCATTGGTGGCCAACTCTTGTCCGTTTTTCGACAACAACTGACATCTCTGTAGCGCCAATTTGGTCTCCTGAAGAAGGCTAATGGCGATCTCCTCCGATAGAAACGTTTCCCCACCGTAATTGGTGTCCGCTGCGGCGGTCGTGATCGTGATGTTGGCCAGAGTGCCGATGTTGATGTTGGCTCGTCCGATCTTGGCCTGAAGGTCGCGCTTCAACTCCTGACCAAAGCCACTCGGGATCGGCTTCTTTTGGTGGTTCTTCGACTCGTAATAGCGATTCAAAATGGCGTCGCATTTCTCTCTCAAAGACGACGTTTCGATCGCTATATAAGAGTCGAGAAAGCGCGAGAAGATGTTTCGCGTCATTTTATTGAGAAATACGGGATCACAACCCTATTCAGAGAGAGAGAGGTGAACGACCTGTGAGTGTGGCGAGTGTGTGAGGGGCGTTACCTCTATATTGGAAGCTGACAACTGATTGGACAATCGGTTCGTCTTTGAATAGAGGTCATAGAGTTCTGACAAATAGGTGTCGGAGGAGTGGTCAGAGGTCACGGAGGGGTCATTTAATCGACTTTGAATGTATTCTTGGACTTTGCCGTGGAAGATGTTGAGAACAAACTTGGACATGACTTGTTCCGAATTGGTGAACACTTCCCGAACTATTTGTTGATTTTTGGAACAAAGAGGAAGAATATCAGTGAAGATATTGATACCCAAAAAGATTCCCATTTGGCTTTGCTCTATAAACGCGTCCACACATTGAGAAAAGCCTTTAAAATGGGAAACAATTGAAGCGATTTCTTTCATGCGGTTTCTATACGAGAGAGAAAGAGAGAGATAGTAGTGATTCATAGCATGAGTTTGTCAACAATAGTCATTACTTGTCATCTGTTTTGTGCGCGCGAACGAACTCTTCAATCAGCTGTTCATTAAGAGAAACATTCATTGATTAGAGAGAGAGCTATAGAGAGCTCATCAGCTGTTTATCACTCACTTGTCTCTCTATTTGGTCGTATTTCTGAGCGATTCGATGTCTCGCGCTCTCAAACTTTGCGTCTATTGTTGTGAAAGAAATGAAAACCAAATGAACACAAATGGTTAAGTCATATGAAAGTGAGTTTTGGCTTAACTTTTGGTAATTCTTGAGAAATAAGATGTAATTTCTGAATGACATCCGCTTCTTCGTATAAGTCCACAGAGGAGTTCTCTTCTTCTTC
Source organism: Nothrus palustris (assembly GCA_034697745.1). Lineage (NCBI taxonomy): Eukaryota > Metazoa > Arthropoda > Arachnida > Sarcoptiformes > Nothridae > Nothrus > Nothrus palustris. The sequence continues at coordinate 3,193 of JAQGAN010000345.1, forward strand.
TTCAATCTCTAAAAACTCTAAACAGACAAACAATCATTGCGAGAGCTGCCCCCCCAATTGCCCCCAACGCCCCCTTACCTTCCATTTTGCGAAGAATGAATCTAGCTTCCACAGATCGCGAGCGCGGAGTGTTTATCCCTATTTGAATGTTGGAAACCATGACAAGCAAGAGAGACAGTGATTAATTATTATAATTACCTTCCAATTGATCGCCCAAATATACCTAATGGACAGAGAGAGACAATGTTAGACAGACAATGAGCAGCAGCAGTAGTGTTAGTGCGCATGAGCACGACTGACCACTTTGGCGGCGACGACGTCGAGGCGATTGTCGAGCAGCTCGAAGCTCGCGAATGACTCTTTGGCCTTTTGTTGCATTTGCATAACTTTCAAGTAATGCTTTTTCTCCTCTTCTCTACAAATTGCTTCCAAACGTTCGCACTTCAGTCGATGGTTGTCTTCAATGGCTTTTAAGTCTTTGATGCCCGACTCGAACGCCGAGTGCAGAGCGTTGGCGTCCAACACATCACACTTGCCATTGGTTGCCCTCCACGCGAACCGCTCCACAAACTCCTCCCCATCGAAGGGTTCCTATGGAAGAGTGAACGCGCGTAACAACAATGAATCGACAACAATCATTTACCTGATCCAATCACTTACCTGATCCAATTCCGATAAAAAACTACTCATTCTTTGCCTTTAAATACACACATAAATAACGTCAATATTTTCAACACCAAATACGCCCACTTTTGTGAGCCATAAATGACGTGAAATAAAACTTTGTAAACTTTTTGTGATTAAAACTGTTTTTTATTATTCATTAAAATAAGTTTAAAACTTTCATATTATTTACAAATAATTTCTCTAATAATTAAAACATCATTTAATACTGAAATAATTGGATCAAAATATGAATCAAAAGACAAATATTTCTAATACTCTTTTTAATACTATTTTTTGTTGGTTTTAATGCTTTTTTGACTCAAATTTCGATCAAATGTTTCAATAAATGCAAAAATAAAAGGAATTCTCTAATCGCTCGCGCGTTCGCTCATTTATTCATTTATTTATTCATTTCAGGCGTGAATCGCTTTTCCCCTTTCTTTCTGTTGTCGAACAGCGACCGCCGCCACGAGAGCCGCTCCACGACCGCTGCCATCTTCGGATAACATCAGATCGAACTTATACTGCGGATGAACGAGTTCCGCGATCTTCTTCTCCATAATGTCATGGAAGTGAGGATGAAATCTGAGAACGAAATGGGAATGGAAATCAATGGGAGTGGAGTGAACATGCATGAAGCACTTATACTCACCGATAGACGGAACCATCGACACCTATAGTGGTGTGCGGTCTTTTCATTTTGTTAATTCTGTCGAAGAATAGGAACATTCAATACAATTATAGGCAAATCAACAAATACAGAGAGCAATAATTGCTTACATGCACGCGACGGCCGCAGACACCTATTCCATCAATAATAATAATAGTAATAATAATAATAATTAGTTTTCAAAGTAATTCAAAAGCAATCTTAAAAATGAATTACCAAATTGGCCGCTCGGGTGGAGATTCGCGAGCAAATCATCTTCACCTAAAACACAGAGAGAATGATATTGAGTGAACACTTCATGAGCATATGATAGTTATGTTACAAGAAGGTAATCCTCTTCGGTGGCGTGGCTCAGGTCCATTTCGTGCAATGCTTTTCTCGTTTGAGTGAATTCCGACTTCTGATCGCTTTCTATCCACGAGACGAACGCCGATTTGAAGCAATGCGGAGTAAACAGCTTTTGAGAGCCCCGCCCACCAAACAGTAGTCCCTATAAGCGAGAGAGAGAGAGAGAGAGAGAGATCGTGATATAGAGTTAATCAAGGAGTGAGCTATTGGTCAATCTTTGCAGTTTACTTTGCGCGTCAGATCTGCGACGACTGAGCGGACGAGTTCGCCCATATACATGCCAGAGATCATCTTCTCGAATCTAACAATCAATCAAATCATATCACTATAACAATAATACTATAACAATAATATTATACAATTACGATTCACTCACAATTGACGTCCTTTGTTCAGGGAATAAGTGTTGACTTCGTCGTCCCAATCGGTTCTCACAAAGTCCAACACCCCATTGTCCCCGAATGCGCCCCATTCTGTGTTCACGATAACTTGGGGCGGGGCTAAGCCCTCAGGCCACTCCCCCTCCTCCTCTTCGTACAGCTCAACGTTATTTAAGGACTCCATGTAACAACAGTTAGTTCCCGTGCCAACAATCAGTCCAACACGACATTCTCGATTTTTGTGCGCGCACGACATCAGAGTTCCGGTCGTGTCGTTCACCACTGCCATCACTGAGAGAGAAAGCATTCAAGTTATTATGAGTTACTATTAAGCGCATCACTTGTTGGTGATGTGCATACCAGTGATCTCGACGTCGTTGCGCTTCTTGATGGCTGCCCTCAACAGCTGAACCACATCTTCACCCTCAACACCTGCGCAGTTGAAACCTTTGGTCCACGAGACGAGACGCGCACGTGTGAGCCCTTCTTGTTTGCACGGAAAGGAGAAAGTGAAGCCGAGCGGCAGTTTGTACTGTTTGATATTACGCTCGTCCATGAATTGTGCGAGACATTGGGCGATGTGGTCGAACAGCTGTTCCCCCGTCCCTAACATAATGTGTTGCGGAACCGAAAAGATCTCATTGTCCATCTTGAAGTCATCGCCCTTTAGCTCAATGAGCAGTACCCGGAAGTTAGTTCCACCCAAATCCAACGCCAAGAACTTGCCCTCCTCTACGATGCGGTCATTATTATTATATTATTATTATTATATACGAACTCTAATTGCACAACACATACCCTGTCCGTTGGGAACGTCGCGCACAAACGTGGGAAACATTTTTACGCTCGCGATTGGATTCGTCTCCTATTGTTGAGAGAATGAGTGAATGTTGTTGGAGAGCGCGCTCATACAATACCTTTCGCAGTCCTTCGTTGAACTCATTCAAGAGAAGAGAAGACACTTTTTCCAATTGGTCATTGGTCAGCACGAGATCGCGTGTCGCCGCTTCCACCTGAGAGAGACGGGAAGAGAGAGAGAGAGCGCGTGAGAGCAGAGAGCAAGAGAGATGTATTCACGTGACTCGTATTCGCATTGAACACAAGTGACGCAATCGAATGATGTGCTCGCGCGTGACCTTCAATAGCGATTCAATGATTCTATAATGGGATCGTAATTGTATGGCATTTGCGGTCGGAGGCAAATCAACAATACCAATACGAATCACGTCATCAACAATAATGATAACTAATTATCATTATTTTCAGTCATTTTTCACTCATTTCTTATGAAATACTGTTTTGACATTTCATCACAAAATCAATGAATGAATCCTTTTATCATATTTTTTAACTCTTTTTATCGTCTTTTTCATACCTTTTTTCTGTTTTCACTCATTTTTGCCCAAAAATTAGAAAATTTATTAAAACTTCTTTAAAAGCAATAAAACAATTGATTTAATGATAAATAACGTGAAGAGAGCGATACGTCCGACGAATCACAAATAAGCCCAACGAGAGAGAGACAGAAACTGAATGATCGCAAGACAGTCAAGTGACTTAACAACCGCAGTCAATGCTCATGCGTGCATACTCTGTGACGTTATTAATTGTCATCTCTCATAGGATCCCATCCAATCCCATCCAATCCCATCCAATCTCACCCAATCCCATCCAATCTCATCCAATCCCATCCAATCCCATCACATCACATCACATCAGTATAACAAATTCCTTAATGAATGAGAAATGCATTGAATGACATAGTAGTTGACATAAGGGTAGCAGTAATAATAGTAGCAATAGTAGCAATAGTAGCAATAGTAGCAATAGTAGCATGCTCAGCTCATTACAATTACAATATAATAACAATTATCGCGAATAAACGTGTACTATTCAGCGCGTGTGTCAACAAACTTATCTCTGTCTTTTTCTTTATCTGAGAGATGGGGGTGAGGGTGGGGGTGTCAGGTGGACAATTGGGAGTGGGAGTGAATGATAAGGGAGCACGAGCAGAGCACTGCTATGTCAATGTGAGGGATCGTGCGCGCAGGGGTGACATACACATAGAGTGACTATTGGGTTGGATTGCGAGTTGAGTATTGGCAGTGGGTGGCAGAGCGAGCACAACACACCACAACATCTCTTATTCAATTCATTTCTGCTCATTGTTGTTCTTCTCGCGCTTTTCATTCATTTGTTTTGTTTTTTCTCAAATTTTTCCAAAAAATGAATGAAAAGAGAAATAAATCGTTAATTGAGGGTAAGATTGAGTGATAAGCAATGGTCGTCATGACAACCAATCTCTCTCTCTCTTTAGAAAGAAGATTTCAATGAATTCAAAGAGAAATTCATTCGTCATTAGTGGTCCATCGATTCATCCTGTTGTCATCGGTTCCAATGTTTCAATTAGAAACACGAGAAAAGTGTCGCCGTCGTCGTCGAGTTGGTCCGCCCATTCCCCCGCCCACTCTCATGCCCCCACAATGGCCCCGCCCCCCAAAAGGAGATATTGTTGTGAAAAATGCCAATATTCGACGGACAGAAGGGATCTGTATAGCAGGTGAGTGACCATTGAGTGACCACTGAATGCGCAGTCGAACTAATGCTCAACTCGTTATTTGTTTTATCTTTTTAGACACGAAAACATTCACAGAACGGAAAAGCCTTTCAAGTATTCATTCATTCATTGTTGTCGCGCTCTTTCAACTCTCTTCTCTCTCTTTTCAGATGTTATGTTTGCGAAAAACAGTTCAATCGCGCCGATCACGTAAGGCGCTCACTCACTCTCTCTCCCTCTCTCTCCCTCTCTCTCTCCCCCATTCACCACTACTGCTAATACTTACTCGATTTACTCTCTTATTCTCTTCTCTCTCTCTTTAAGGTTAAGAAACATTTCCTTCGAATACATAAAGGGATCGCATATGATGTCAAAAAGTGAGTGCCCGCCCCTTTATCCGCTCCCTTTCCTCCCCTCCACTCTGTTATTGTTTCTCTGTTTAGAACGAAACGAATCAAAGGCAGAGATTATGACGTCAGTGAATATCAATCAAAGCGCGCGTCAAACGAATCAAATCCATTGTTGAGTCAAATGTTATCCGTTTTGACCAAAAAGTAAATAAAGTGAACAAAAAGTAAACAATAACATTGTCACAAACTCTTATAGTAGCGCGACAACAATGACCACTGAATGGAACGAAAGCGCGAATGACCGGAAATGGCAGCCACAGCCGGAAGTAGTGCAGGAGGCGGATGAGGAGGTGTTTGAGTGCGAATATTGCGGTAAGTGTTGCAACAGATGATGATTACAATAAGATTAATTATTGAGCTAATTGATCTGATTGATGTGATAGGATGCTCATTTGTGGACTATTCGTCGCTTCATTCGCATCGCTTTCTTCTTCACAAATACCTTAAAAGCGTTTCTCAAATGGCTTTCAATCATCAAAACAGTTATCGCTGTGTTGTTTGCAATCAAACGAAAGCCAATCAGAGGTCAATCATGGCTCACATGACGTGTCACGTGGGGATGGCGTGCACTGGTGAAGGAGGAGCTTGTACGGGGCGGGGGAGCGCTGGGGGAGGAGTCACAACAGTCGTGGGAGGAGTCAATCGACGAAAACAATTGCAACCGAAGAAAATCATAAAATTGGATCAATTGTGGAGTCAAACAGTGTGGGGAGCAGTAGGGGGCGGACTCGCGTAACATAAATAGCATTATTATTTGTTTGTTATTATTATTGATTAAAAACTAGTCATAACTAATCACGTGTTAATTACGTTTCGATTTTAATTGAATTAAAGTTTTTGCAAAAGAATACGTTTTCAAATGATTTATGACATAATTTATGACATAAATTATGACTTAATTTATAACTTAATTTATGCGACAAAATCTGTAATTAAAAGAGAGGGTTATTAATAAGTGCATAAAGTACGTGAGTTAATGTTACCTAAGGGTCGATTAAATCCCCCCTTTCGATTCATATATTGTCTGTATTTTCGTTTTTGCACCAAATGGACAGCAGAGACATCATTTCCGGGAACCGCTTTTCCCTAAAACGCAAAAATTCGATAAATAATTATTGTTATGCAATTAAATTGGATGATCTGTTACTTTTGTGGATTGAAAGCCCATAAAACCCATTGATTTAATCATTAGCTGTTCTTCTTCACTTTTTCCCTCTAAATCTTTTGCCGTTATTTCGGGTCTAAAAATACAATCAAAACATTAAAATCACTTTTTTCTCATTAAACAATTGGTAATTACCGATCCATCAGAAATTGAGGAACGGCCCCGCCTTTGCCCCCTTTTGTGGTTCCCTTTTCTCTCCTGATTGCACTCCTATTGTTGGGAGAACGCGATCGATCGCGACGTTCACTCGACTTGTTATGTCCGCGTCCGCGATCTCTATTCCTATTGGTGGTCTCTCTCGTGTCTCTGGTCTCACGTCTCGATCGTGCGTTTCGTTCGGCGGACTCTGACCTGTGCGGTTGTCTTCGTCGGTCGCGTAACTCTCGGTCTCCATCACGACGGTCGCGATCACGGCTTTCTCTATTGTTATCTATTATTGAATATATAGTTTGTGTTGATTTGTGTTGAAATGAATTGCAATTTAGAATACCTTTTGAGTGTTCGCCCATTTATGCGATCAATAGATGTTTGAATTGAGTGAAAAACAAAACAAAATTTGACCAAAACATTGATTAGTGGCGCCACAAGACGACACTTTTGGCAAACGTCACAGCTATCGTTCATTTCTAATAAAATCTTTACAATTAATTCAATCAAAACTTTAATCCATTTTTTTTAATTAAATTTTTATTAAATTCTCAAAAGAGTTCAAAATAACAATAAATAAATATTGGAGGGCGTGATCTGTGTTGGGGCGGGTGTGATGTTCACTCATTGATTGTGATGATAGAGAGATGAGGAGTTAGGGGGCGGGACTTGCATTGGATGGGCTCCACCTCCAATTGACCCCATTTGACCTGAGCTGATCTCGTGCACTCTTTTGCGTCCACTAGAAGTCATGCCCTTTGACTGATGACCGCTGTTGACCATTATTTGACCGCTGGAGGCATTGTTGGGCGCGAAATGAGGTCCCTTATTGTTGTTATTGGGAGCGTAGAGCGCGTGCGCGTTCGCTCTATAGTTGGGATAGAATTGTTGCAATTGTTGCGCGTTGAAGAGAGCCGAAGCCCCGCCCCCCACCACGTGTTGCTGTTGTTGATAGAGATGTTGTTGTTGTTGATGTTGTTCACTCTCGCGCTGTCGCCTTCGCATTTCGTCCTAATAATACACATTCAGATAATCGTCAGTTAATATAATAATACGCGGATAATCCGCCACTAATCCCACACTAATCCCACACTAATCCCACACTTACTTCGTTGAGCACTTTCTTCAATTGGGAAAAGAGCTGATGCTTTTCGGCCTTCAATTGACTCAATTTATTCTCTAAAGACTCTAATTGTCCACAGATCTCCTCGAGTGACATCTTATACTTATTTCTCTTCAACTCTTCCTCGCGTTTCGCTCTCATCATTGCTTGACTTTCAAACATTTCTAACAATCATATTATTAGTAATAGTATTAGTAATAGTATTAATAATAATAATAGTATTAATAATAGTATTAATAATAGTATTAATAATAGTTATGCTAATAGTTATCTTCCATTCAAACCTTTCGTCTTTTTCTCTCTTTCTCTTAAAATATATTTAATTATTTTGGGATTTTTGTTGATTTCATTCATTGTTGTCATGCGATCACTCATTGTTGTTATGATTGATTAACTCATTATTTGTCCACTAAATAGCGCTACAAATACACTACAAATACTTATTGAATATATAGCGCAGACGCACAACACAACGCTCTATATTTTGGCCAAAAATGTCTCAATATTTACAAAAATATATAACAAGATTAAAATAATTTCAAATTCTATTTTTTATTCATTTTTGGATAATATTTAAAACAAAAAATGGAAACAAATTAAAGGTATTTCTCATTATTATTACTATTATTATTATTTATTAGTTTTTATTATTTTTCAGAAAATGAATAAAAGAGAAGAAAATTCGACAAAAAAGTTGTCATTATTTCCAAAAGTGAATGAAAGCCAACATTTTCATTACGAAAACTCACAAATTGTAAATCATTGTTTGCGCGCTCTCTCATTGTTATTAATTATATTTTTTTTAATTTAGGCCAAAATTAAAGTGATTTTAAGTAAAAGAAAATTTGGAGAAAAAGAAAACGTTTTTT
>JAQGAN010000346.1:0-11526 GCA_034697745.1 Nothrus palustris
AATATTATTACTCTAATACTTACCTTTAATCCTATATAAATTATACTTACCTATGGCCGGTATTTCCAGCCTAAAACTCGAAATTTATGTTACTAGCTGTCACTAAAATATACAGCCTTTTGCTAGGGTTATGGTTAGGTTAGGTTAGGTTAGGTTAGGTTAGCTGGAAACAATATTTATTTATGTATGAATAAGTGGTACATTTTAAATGAAATACGTCATAGCGTCTGACGTCTTGACGTTGAAGTTATAATACATAATAAAATAAGGATGAAATTTAAAAGATTAAGCATAAATATAAATTGGCCTCGCAAGATATACGAGGAATGAGGTTTGTCACTTAAATAATATATTTCTAAAACTACTTTAAAACTTTGATGCGATGTCATCTTAAAAGTTCTGTTTCATTGCTTGTTATTAAAAGTTTTAAGAGAATTGATGATTGTTGAGATGTATTGGGTGAAATCTTCGGTTAAATCTTTGTGTCTTAATATGTCTTCGAATGATTTATAATTAACTGACTTTCTATTGCATTGGCTTTCAAATATTTCTCAATCTCTTAGATATCTTGGGCAATCATACAGGAGATGAGGAATAGTTTGTTTAGATTTGAAGTCGCAAGGGCAAGCTGAAGTATCGACGATTTTAAAACGGTGTAGATAACCCATGTTAAAAGCGTGTCCGCTCAAGACTTGGGTCAACTCAAAGGTGGGTTCGATATATTTGTGGAGTTGTCTGGCGTGGTATACTGTAGGGAGCAACGTCCGCGTCAAAGTCCCAGTCCCTGATGTTGTGCATCATCGGTTCCATTCTTGGGTAATGTCCTGCCGGACCTTTCTTTTTGCGAACGATAGGGGAAAGTTGTCATAGATTGGTGCTGCTCTGATTAGTGTGGCTTCTTTGGCGAGGGTGTAGGCTCTTTCGTTTCCAGTCGCCAATATGTGAGCGCACCCAGTGGAATGACCACAGAATCCCTCTACTCGATAGCTCACTGAGTTTCTTGTGGATTTGATGAACGATTGGCTTTACACTACTTCTGTTTCCTAGCGCTTGAAGGGCTGATCTCGAGTCGGACAAGATAGCAAAACTGAGAGGATTGAAGTGTCGAGCGTAAGTGAGGGCTGATTCGACCGCCATTAGTTCGGCTTGAAAAACAGTGCAGTGGTCAGCCAATTTCATCTTTTTATGAGCAGATTCCAATCCATTGGTGTAAGCCTGGTAAGCGCAGCCGACCTTTCCATCGAGTTTACTTCCATCGGTATAAATTATCAGATCCATCCGTGATGTTAGCCGATCAATAGATTCCTGCGTCTTAGCGTCAGAAAACGTGACGCCGATACGTTCTGAGGGGTGAGCTAAAGTCTGGAATTTGACCTTCCCTTGATATAGTCTATCGTCTGGTAAGTGTTCTGAGATTCGGCTTCTTTTGACTTCTTCTATTTTTGTTATTTCCTGGATTTTCAGGTCAATTGGTGTGAAGTTTGACAGGACTAGTGCTGAGGTGAGTGACATTGTGTGGAAGCCCCTCGCGGCTCTGATTGCAAATGGGCGCTGGAATGTCTCGAGCTTTTTGCGGATATAATTGAATTTTAGAGCAGTTGACCAGATTTGGCAACAATAGGTTAAAGCAGGTTCTATGGCTCTCAGATATATAATTCGAATGATTTCAGATTTCACTCCCCATGTGGGCCGAGCTACTTTCAGTAGTGACCTGTAGATCCGCTGAGCTTTGTTGATGGCGTAAATGACGTGTGGATTGAATTTCAGGTCTTGGTCGATAACTACACCCAGGAGTTTGAACTCTGAGGAGAGATTGAGGTCACTGCCGTTCATTTGAATTGTTACTTGACGAGCGTTCTTGGTAAATGCGACGACACTTGTCTTGTCCGGACCAAACGTCAGTTTTATGCTCGAACCCCATTTGACAATACGAGTGAGTGCTGTTTCGATTTTATTCTTCAGGGTATTCAAGTTTTTGTCCCTCCCAATGAGGAGAACATCGTCGGCGAAGGCCTGTAATTTACACCCATCAGGTAACGCGACTCTGAAGATGTCGTCCAATAGTATGTTCCAAAAAGTTGGACCGCAAACCGAGCCTTGAACACACCACTTGGTCATCTGCTTCTTGACGTTCACGTCCACATATTGTAATGTGACCTCACGATCAGTTGATCAGCTGATAGAGATTTGATTTAATATTCATTTTCTTGAGTTCATTCAGTAATGCTGGCCACCAAGCGTTGTCAAAAGCAGATTTGATGTCGAGTGAGACAGCTATCACTTGTTCCCCTTTGGATTTAGCCGTTTTGATTGTGTTGACAGCGCACGTAAGAGCGTCCGACGTTGATGTCTGTTCAGTAAAGCCAAACTGTTGTCGAGAGAGTTGTTGGCGACGATGCAGATCCCAAGTGATTCGTCTTTTGAAAAGGCTCTCCAGTCCCTTCCCAAAGACAGGGAGGAGTCCGATGGGACGGTATGATTTCAGGTCTTGATAATCGTCCTTTGCTGGCTTCAGTAATATTTTTACTGTTGCTACCTTCCAATTGGTTGGAAAAAGTCCGAGTTCTAGACATTTATTGTAGATATGGAAGGATGTGCTGTCGCAAAGTTGAGTATTATATCAGCGGTGAGGTTGTCATGGCCGGGTGCTTTCTTGGGATTCATATAACCGAGAGCTTCTAGTACCTCCTCTTCATTAAAGGGTACGTCATTATCGGCGTCATAGTGTGAAAGATTATGACTTCGGATTTCCTATTGCCTTATGGTGTCGGACTGTGGGTCGTCGTCGGGATAAAAGTGGTTTAGCAGAGCTTCTGCCGTTGATTTAGCATCAGATGTGTATGAGTTCCCGATCTTTAGAGTTGTGGCTGGCCTTGGCGTCGGCGCGTCTTTCAATAAACGGTAGACGTTGGACCAGACATCGTCCTTTCCCTGTTTACCAACAAATTCCTTCCAGCTGGCAATAGATATTTTGTTGATGATGTCTGCATATTCTTCTTTAGCCTTCTTATAATCCTCGATTGCTTTCGGTGGTGGACGAATGAAAGCATTTCTAAGTCTACGTTTCATTCGTTGAACTTCGCGTTTCTTTTCGTAAATTTCTTGAGTCCACCAGGGGCATATTTTCTTTCGACGTCTTCTGGTAGGAATGCTCTTATCACACACATCCTTAATAGCGATTGTCAGTTGTTCCACCATATAGTCGAGACCCGAGATGTCACTTATGTTTTGGATGTTAAAGTTATTAATACAGTATTTGACGAGGTATTCTGAGCACAATGTCTTGAAGAGTTCCCAGTCCGCCCGTTCGGTCCGGTATTTGAATGTGGAGCTGGTGTCCTTAGAGAGAGATACGCATACGGTTTGAATTTCGAAGTGAATGCAGTTGTGGTCACTTGTATTGATGAGGTTTTGGTCTACTCTCCAGTTTACTGTTGACTGTGAGATAGCGTCAGACGCCAGTGTGATGCCGACTATATACTTCAAGTGGACGTCTCCGCGTATTGTCTCGAAAGTCGGTATGTTTCCATCGTTAAGGACGTCGAAGCCATCAGATGTACAGAAATTTATGACTATCTCCATTTTCATCCGGCCTATGCATGTTTGTCCATACCTGATGCGATGAGTTTATATCTCCCCCGATAATCATTCGGTCGGCTGTTTGGCGTGCTATAGACAGCTTGATTAAGAGTGATGTGATGTCAGTGTTAGGCGGGTTGTAGACACTTGAGAAACGGTGAACTTTATTATCGAAAGTGATGTCAATAGTAGTGATGTCTGAATTGCTATGCTCTGTCTGTAGGATTGGTTTCAAGAGATGGTTAAATACGAGGATCGCCGCTCTGACGTCACTATTTGTGTGACACTGAAAAAGGTTGAAACTCGAATTTGAGCGAACGCTTCCTGTGTTTCCAATATAAGGCTCCTGGATAAGAGCTAAATCGATGTTTGAGCTGAGACATTTGGCGATGAGTTCTCTGAAAGCTGTTTGACCTCTTCCTAGGTTGCATTGAATCACTTTGAGGGTTATTGTTCTACTAGCAGCCATACTCAGTCATAAAGTTGGCTCTCTGTAGCATTTTTATGACTTGAGGACAGGTAGGGGACGTCGCAGCGTGTGTCGTTGTGACTTGTTTTCCGAACTTTGTGTTTGTTCTGCAACAGTTTGAACACTTAGTAGTGGTGTGGTCATCTTTGTTGAGACAGTCTCTGGTTTTGTGGTCACCGGCGCAGTGTCCACAGGTATCAATTGAAGCGCTGTAGTATTTAGTTGTGTGTCCGAAGCCTTAGCATTTAAAGCACTGAAGGAACGAAGAAAAGTCACTGATATGGACTCTTTGATAGCCAATGTTTACTCGATTGGCTCCGGCCAGAGAACTGTAGACTAGTGGTGAGATCTCAATCACATAATTTCCGAGGTGTGGATTTCGGTTTCTTCTTCGGAAGCGAATTTTAATGTGATCCTCAATGTTGTCACCATTGATTGCCTTCTCAATGGAGAGGTTTTGGGCCACCAGTGCGTCCAAGAACTCGTCTTCTGATGTCTCGTTCTGAATACCTTTGACTATAACAAGTGGTCTTCTCTTCTTTGTCTTCTCAGACGTCAAAGCGTCGGTTTTGTTGACCGCGTCAATGACGACGTCGCGGTCTGTTTCAGATTCAAATTCTAATCGAAGTGTGTTGTTTGAGAGGCGAGTGATCTTGTTGATGCCGCACTTGATCTGTCTGGGGTTAATATTTCTTTTAAGCATTTCACAGACCTTTTCGTGAGGAATGGTAGAGTCCTTTGCGCGAACAATGGATGAAAACATCAAACGTGGTGTGCTTTGTTTTGGCTCTGAGTTGACGTTCTTCGACGTTATGTTGGCCCACGTGTTTCCTTTGTTTGAATGAGTCGCCATATTTGTTGCCTTAATTTCTTTGATTTCATCAATAATCGACTTCTGTGTTGTGGCCAGTGATTTGATAGCGTCGATGATTTCTTTATTGTTTGCCGTTGAGTTGTTTTGTTTGGTCTTCGATGTCTGGTCCAGTTGTCTGATGTCTTTAGCGATTGCCTCGATTTTGGCCATTTCGTCTTTTATAGAGGATTTGATAGCAGTCTTTATATTTCCCGATTCCTCCAGTTTTGAGACAACGAATTTGGCAATGGATGACAGTTGAGTGGCCAGAGATGAAGGGGATGCCTCTCGGGTTTTCGTTGTTTTGTTCTCCTTTGTCTTCAAATACACGTGTTTTCCTGACGTTGAGTGGCTTTCGCTGTCGTTGCCATCGTTTGTGTCCATTTTCGGCGAAGAAGTGATGTCCAGAGTGGTGTCCAGAAGTGATGGCACTGAGGATGACGTTGATGCACCGAAGAGCTAAAATTAATTAACTAGTTATTTGTTAAAATAAACAATTGAACAAAAGTTGATGTTTAAAGCTGAAGCTGACGAGAGCAAAAACAGATGCGACTGCACTGCTTGAAAGACAACAGAACTGGTTAGGTTAGGTTAGGTTAGGTTTTTTTCCTGATAAAGTGATTTTATTTAAACAAATTATAGATATATTTACAGAAAATGTTTGCTAAATATGATGTTAGAGTTGAATATAGTTTAGATGTTAACGTTTATTATGACGTTAAATAATACAATAATTGACTTAAATAAATATTATAAAACCCTTGCAAGGGATACAAGGAAAATGTTGAGTATCGGTTTAGGTTTTGTCTTCTATTTCCGTTTCGTTGTCCTGAGGTGTTGCCTTTGTCATCAATCGGTATGTTGTTTTAGTTGGTTGGCGTTGACGTCGGTTCCGTTGAACGTCTTGAGGCTGGAGACTATTATCTTCGCAAAGGATGTGAATTCCTTTGTGAGTTGTTCGTGTCGTAGGACATCCGTTAACGACGTGTAGTCTACAGATTTCGAATGACATAACAGCTCGAAATAATAGCGTTCCGCTGAATATTTCGGGCAGACGTATAATAGATGAGGTATTGTCTGTTCTGACGTCGAATCGCAGGGGCAGACGTTGGTATTAGTAATTTTGAAGCGTTTGAGGTATGAAAGGCAAAAGGCGTGTCCTGTCAGGATCTGCGTCATCTCAAACGTTGACTCGAGAAATTTGTGGAGTTGACGTGCATGATGTATAGATGGTAGGAACGTCCGCGTCAAACTTCCTGTATTAGATTCGGTGTAGCGTCTATTCCACTCGTTTATGATGTCATCACGTATCTTACGCTTAGCGAAAGTTAGCGGGAAAACGTCTAATACTGGTGGTGTTCTTTTGACTGTCGCCTCTTTGGCTAAAATGTCAGCACTTTCATTTCCGTTAATTCCTATATGAGCGCGCGTCCAGGCAAACGTCCACTCCATTCCGTTGTCCGTCAGTTGTCTGAGTTTCGATTGGATGCGGTGCACCAAAGGGTTGACACTACTTCTGTTGCCGAGTGCTTTAAGGGCTGACTTGGAGTCGGAGAAGATACAGACTTTTGTAGTATTTCGACGTAACATATAAGAGAGCGCTCCATCGATGGCCAAAAGTTCTGCTTGGAATACCGAGCACTGATCACCGAGTTTCTGTTTTTGATTCGCTGTGGGGTTTCCGTTTTCGTAGGCCTGGAATGCCGAACCGACTTTCCCGTTAAGTTTACTTCCGTCTGTATATATGGAAATATCGAACTGAGATTCCAGACGTTGGGCTTCCGCAGACGTCTCCACATCAAGTGAGCAAACTTTAATCCTCTCTGCTGGGTGATCGAGTGATGTGAACTTGATCCGTCCTTGATATCTTCGGTCATCAGGGAGGTATTGTGATTTTCCGGTGATCTTGACCTCTTCGGTTTGGACGATTTCTTGTATTCTCAGGTCGATTGGGATAAAGTCAGCTAACGCTAGTGCCGACGTCAGAGATGTTGTATGAAAGCCTTTCGCGGCGCGTATAGCGAATGGCCGTTGGAATTGTTCTAACTTTCGTCTGATATATTTGAATTTAAGTGCCGATGACCAGACGTGACATGCGTACGTTAGGCCAGGTTCGACGGCACGCAAATACATAATTTTTATTATCTCTGACTTGACACTCCACGTCGGACGTGCGACTTTGACGAGCGATCGATAAATACGTTGTGCTTTGTTTATGGCGTAAATGACATGCCGATGAAATTTCAGGTCCTGATCGATGATGACGCCGAGAAGTTTGATTTCGGGGATCATTTCTATGTCCGAGTTGTCCATATGGATGTTGATCTGGCGTGAAGATCTTGTGAAGGCAATGGCCTGGGTCTTGTCTGCTGCGAAAGAGAGTTTGACGTTCGCTCCCTATTCGCTGATGTCTTTCAATGCTTTCTCGATGTTGAGCTTCAGGACGTTGACGTTTCGGTGAGAACCGATTAGAAGTACGTCATCTGCGAAGGCATGGAGAGTGCAGCCGATCGGGAGATCTAACTTGAAAATACCATCGAGGATGATGTTCCAGAAAGTCGGACCGCAAACTGATCCTTGCACACATCCCTTAGATGTTCTTTTAGTTATTATCTCTCCGGCGTATAGAAGAGAGACTTCACGTTCTGTAAGGTAGTGACGTATAAGTCCATAGATGTTTGATTTTATGCCACGAATTCGGAGTTCGTTCAGTATGGCTGGCCACCAGGCGTTGTCGAAAGCGGATTTGATGTCCAGAGACACAGCGATCACATGTTCTCCGCGCATTTTTAGATCTTTGATGAGTTTTACCGCAGATCGTATGGCATCGGACGTCGACTTCTGTTCTGTGAAGCCGAACTGTTGACGTGAGAGTAGTTCCCTTCGATATAAGTCCCAAGTAATACGACGCTTAAACAGGCTTTCGAGCCCTTTGCCGAAGACGGGGAGGAGGCCTATCGAGCGATACAATCTCAGGTTTTCGTAGTTTTCTTTGCCGGGTTTCGGAAGTATCTTTACAACAGCTGACTTCCATATCGTCGGGAAGAGGTCGAGTTCGAGACATCTGTTATACAAACGTGTGACCAGTTTAGGGAATGCCTTTGTGAAATGGAGAACGATGTCCGATGTCAAGTGATCATTTCCCGGAGCTTTCTTCGGATTCATTTTCTCGAACGTTTCGATGACTTCGTCTTCAGTGAAGGGTAAGTCGAGGTCTGTCTCGATGTCAGTGTCTGACATGCGTCTGATTTCCATTTGTTCTGGTGTATCAGCGTTGATATCGTCGTCCGGATAGAAGTGGTTGAGAAGTGCTTCGGCTGTTTTTTCGCGTCAGTTGTGCTTAAATTATTTACGTTTAGTGTTGTCGCGGATTTTGGCAGTGGTGTGTCCTTCAAAAGTCTATAGACGTTTGACCAAACGTCGTCACGTCCCTGTTGGCCGATATACTCCTTCCAGCTCTCGATGCTTTTCTTGTGGATGAGTTCGGCGTATGCATCTTTGGCCCTTTGTATTCTACGATCGCATCAGCTGGTGGTCCAAAAACTGCATTCTGTAGACGGCGTTTAATCGCTTGTACTTCTCGTTTTGCTTCTTCGAGTTCAGACGTCCACCACGGGCAGATCTTTTTAGCCCTTTTACGTAGAGGTATGCTGACGTCGCACGAGTCCTGAATAAGAGTCGTCAGCCGTAAGACGAAAATGTCCATCTCTTCGATATTAGTGATGTATTCAAGTGATGTCGCGTTAATACAGGAGTCGCTGAGTCTTTGATTACATTCTGATAAGAATAGGTCCCAATCAGACTTCTCACTACGATATCTGAACGTTGAGTCTGACGTTTTTGGTTCTAAGTCTCCGGATATTATAATATCGAAATGTATGGCGTTGTGGTCCCCGCTCAGAACTGTAGATTCGTCTACTCTCCAGTTATCCATGAAGCGTGCCGCTGAATCGGAGACTAGAGTGATGTCGATGATAGACCTCAAGTATTGGTCACCACGTATTGTGTCAAACGTCGCAGTGTTTCCGACTTTGAGGACGTCGAAGCCTTCAGACGTACAAAAGTTGATTATTTTGTTGCCGTTGTTGTCAGTCCTGTGTAATGTAGTCCACGCCGAATGAGATGAATTGACGTCTCCGCCGATTATTGTCCGTTTATTAGTTTGGATAATGAATGCTAATCTGTCGATTAGTGGAGATATGTCGGTGTTGGGTGGGTTGTAAATACTGCATAGACGGTATTGGGCGTCGCCGAGTTTGACGTCTACTGTGGTAACGTCTGAATTGCTAAATTCTGTTTGAAGTATTGGAGTAAGTTTTTGATTGAAGACGAGAATCGCCGCTCTAACGTCCTTGTCAACACGCCGTTGAAACGCTTTTATATTTCCCGATACTCGTACGGCACCAATGTTTCCGATGTATGGCTCCTGAATTAGAGCAAAGTCGACATCTTCTTTGAGACAGAAGGCTATGAATTCTTTGAAACACTTTTGATTCCTCGCGAGGTTGCATTGGATGACTTTGATGTTTGTTTGTCTTTTAGAGGCCATAATCGGTCATATCGATGGCTCGCTGTTGCATTTTGATGACATGTGGGCACGACGTTGACGTAGCCACGTGTGAAGTTGACTCCTGTTTTGAGAACTTGACGTTGGATATCTTGCAGTTTATGCATTTCACTGCTGTCTTGTCGTTCTTTTTGGTGCAATCAGATGTCTTGTGTTCTTCAGCGCAGTGACCGCACGTGTCCGTCTGAGCAATGCAGTGTTTGGTTGTATGGCCAATACCGAGACACTTGAAACACTGAATAAATGACGAGAAGTCGGAAATATGGACTCTTTGATAGCCAACGTTGACGCGGTCGATATCTCATAGCGAACGATACACTTGTGGTGAGACTTCAATCACGTAATTTTATAGGTTTACGTTCTTGTTCTTTCTTCGGAAACGTATTTTTATGTGGTCCTCCCCTTGTTCTCCATTGATCGCAATTTCGATTGAGGAGTTTGTTCGATCAGCGCTCCCAGCAGTTCTTCCTCTTCGACGTATTTTTGCACTCCTTTGATGATAACGAGTGGCCGTTTCTTCTTTGACTTTTCGGACGTTAAATCCTTTGTTTTGTTCACGGCTTCGATGATGACGTCACGTTCTTTTTCTGAGTCGAATTCGAGTTTTATTGTGTTGTTCGAGAGTTTAACCATTTTGTTGATCCCGCACTTCAGTTGACGTGGATTGACATTCTTTTTGAAGATTTCACAAACCTTGTCGTGTGATAGGCTGTTGTCCTTCGCTTTGACTACAGATGAGAACGTCGGACGTTTATAGTTATTGTTGTTTGAACGTCGGAGCATTTGTTGTGATGCAACGCTTGCCCACGTGGCGTCTTTGTTTGGCTGTTGAGTGGTTCCGGCCGACTGTAGCTGTTTTATTACTTTAAATAAAGACTCCTGACCTGTTTTGAGCTCTTTAATGACGCTCACGAGATCGTTGTCCTTCGCAGAGGTAATGACTTCGACGTTTGTTTTGATATCCTTCGCGATGGAGATGAGTTCATTGATCTTCTCTTTGATGGCGTTTTTGATGTCCGTCTTGAGGTTTCGGGACACGTCGATTTGTTTTCCGATGTAGTTGGTGATGGACGTGATTTCCGATGAGATGGTGGTCGAAGACTTCTTTGTTTTGTTATTGTTCTTGTTGTTGTTTGACGTCAATGTCAATGTTTTGTTCGCCTTAAGAAAGGCTTTCGATGACGTGTTCTTCGGGTTGTCGGGTGTATTTCCGCTGTGGTTGTTGTCCAAATCGTCGAGGGCTTCGATGGATGACATCTTGAAGTTGAAGATATCACCGAAGCGACGCAAACACAAGAAAAGAGAAAACACGTGTTGTAAACAAAGAAAAGTTGTTGTACGTTAGACGTTGATAGGAGTAAAAACTTGTGCGACTGCACTTGTCGAGAGCTAACACAAGACTGGTTAGGTTAGGTTAGGTTAGGTTAGGTTTTTTTTAATAAATAAATAGTTTATTTTTTGATGAATGCTCCACAGTAGTACTACATTCATTTACATATATATACACAATAGTAATAGTTAAATTTTTAAAAATCAATTAGTTATAATACATTTAAATAAAATAGTTATTTAAAAATTTCAATACAGAATTCAGTAAAATGTTTAAATATTTTTTCATTAAAAATTTGTCTTTGATTGCATGGAAAGGTACCATAAATTTCAATTACTTTTTCTTTGAAAGTTACTTTTATGTTATCCAATAAAATGCATTTGAATAAAAGGTGGTCTGATGTTTGTATCGTAATACCATCACATTCGCACGTATTATTATTTCTCAATTTGAATCTTTCTAAATATTGATTGAATTTTCCATGGTTTGTAATAACTTAAGTTGTAAAGAAATTAGTTGAAAAATATTTTTTGCCATTGTTCCTATCATATACTGTTGGGAAGAACTTTCTTGTTTCACTTCCTTTGTTTGAACTGACCCACCTTTCGTTCCAAATTTCTATGTTCTTTTTCTTATCATTTTATTAAGATATGAGGCAGGATATAGATCGTAATCTATGCAACGATGCGACACAGCTCCTTTAGACGACAAATCTTTAGCTAATTTGT
>JAQGAN010000347.1:0-11523 GCA_034697745.1 Nothrus palustris
AAATATTTAATTTAATAAATAATTTATAATTAAATGTAAATAATCAATAATTTGATCGATATTAAGAATAAATAAACCACAAAATATGATCAATTATGTAGAACACTATTCAATTTAAAATGTTATTCTAATGAAATTAGGCTCTTTTAGTAAATGATTATTCAAATCGATAGCTGACTCAATGGTAGAAAATATTTTTAAACATGCACTGAACACATTTGTTCAGTTATTTGATATCAGTTATCGCTAGCTTTCAACTTCATTTCACGAATGAAATTGAGGAATGTTTTATTTTGGAATAAATCTGGAATAAATGTAGCTCTGGTACAGTTTGTGTATAATCTTCAAATCTTATATTAAAGATTAGTACTAATAGAATAATATTTAAAGAGATCGATAAGTTTTATAAGTTTTGCGCAAAACTCTATTATTGATAGTTGAGTTCAAATGAAATAATTAAATAATGTTTTAATAAATCTGTTAATAATAATTTTGAGACATAATATTGATATATTATAAATACATACATTCAACTAAAAATTGAATTTCCGACTGCACTGAAGGTCCGACCACATTATCACTACTAACACAAGAATATTTAACATTACTGTCTCGATCACGATCTAAAGGCGCTAATGCACTCATATTCCATATTAAAGTTGATACAGCGCTCACAAATCGATTCAATAGAAACTCTTCGGGATGAATAGAGTTTTTTATTTGATAGAATTGCGACACGTTCTCAATTAATTCATTATTTCTGTACCAATTTATATGACAAATAGGAAAGCATTCAATTCTACACGAAGCACTAATGGTGTCTTCCACCCCCACATCCTTTTTGGCGATATTCTCATTGACCCCAATAGTTGGTGGCAAAGAATCAATGATTTGCGGAGCAGCGAAAGGCATTATTTCGAAAGTACCTTTTGGTCCAATTCCCACTTCGTTAACAGCCGCACAACTAATGTTTCCACGATGTGTAAGTTTTATATCAGTTAAATGCAAAATTGGTTCTTTTGTTTCGTAACGCATTCCGTCCGGATTTTCCCATAAAAATTCTGTGTCTATCGAAGGCTTTCCCAAATCGCTAACAATGCACTCAAGAGTTAAGTTTTTTCCTTTGATGGCATAGATGCCATTCAATTGTCTTATTAAGGCCTTAGAAGGTGCATAACTCACATCTATTTCTACAATATTGCTTAGAAGACTCTGTCCGGCATCAGATACTGCCAGACAAGTGTAATTTCCAGTTAAGCTGCGAGAGACACTAAGCCAAGTGATTTCCTTCTGAGAAGTGGACTCCCCATCTAATTCATTGACTAATTCGCCGCTATTCTTCATCCACTTCACCTTTGAAGCATTTAACGGATTACCGTCAATGATATCACATATCATACGAACGTCCTCTCCTTCTTTAATTGTAAATCCTTGAGAGGGATTGGGATATATTTGAAGATTCACTACTGGAGGATATAAAACATTCAATAGAACTCCTGCTTCAGGTTTTCCAACTCCAATACTATTAGAAAGAGTACAATAGTAAGAGCCAGAATCGTTTCGCGTCAGATTCACAATTGTGAGTATAGGGAATCCGGAAAGTTGACTTATATAATGCGCGCTATCGTTAAGAAGCAGCAGTTGATCGTCTTTGTACCAAAGCGTGGCATTTTCGATAAGTTCGGTTGGATTTGAATTGAAAGTACAGTATATGTTAACCATATCAGAGCTTTCATTGACAATCAGTCCGTTCTGAGGCTCCATTACAACAATTGGAGGATCTTTGAAATGAAACAAAACAATAGAAACAATGCTTTGAATGGGCTCAAGAACTCAATATAAAATAGCCGCAGGTATTAGACTTACATTGAATTCTTAGTTCAATCGATTGAGAGATTGGTTGTTTCATTGCTATATTTATAGCCTGACACTCAATTGTGTTGAGATGATCAAAACGAGAGACAACTAGTTCTAAATAAGATCGAGTGTTGATCGTCAAGCCATCGCTATTGCCTTCAACTTCACTCTTAACTTTGGTATCTATAATTTGACTCCTAAAAAGACAATCGCATTTGCCGTATAAGATGTATGAGCTTTAGAACTGATCCAATTGTTATAGAGGAATTACCCATTTTTCCAAAGAATTTCAGCTTCTGGTTTACTGGAATATGCGATGCATTGAATTACTGCCACATCTCCTTCTTTGATGTGATCACTCGGACCTATGATTTCGATAGACTGCGCACCAACTGTTATATTGAAGTTATAGCAAAACAGTTTTCAATTTATTTCATTATTATAATAACTTAATAAAGAGAAAATATGTAACATTGTATGGAAAATTGGCAACAATTGCCAACTCTTACCGCTAACATCAATCATAACATATGAATCCATTGAGTTGTTTTTAATAGCCTCGTGTTCGACATGACATACATATTTAGAGTTTAAATCAGTTCTCGTTAATTCTTTAGTTAACACAATTGTAGTCATATTGTCAGCAAATGATGAATTTTTTACTTCAATAGTTTTAGTGTTTGCCTCGTTATCGATTGTTCTCCAACTGACAACAGGCGAAGGCTTACCCCCAATTACAATACAAACTAATCTCATAAGATCGCCTTCAACTCCAGCTATTTGACTGCCATTTTCGACTTGAGAATTCTGGTACTCAATCGAGGCTTTCGAAGGTTTAGCTAAAAATGTGTAAAAGTATTGAGAGTGTTGTAAATTTGACAAAAGCCAATTCGTCTTAATTAAGTTTGTCAAATATACCTATTATTTCTAAGCGCACAAATGTTAGTGATGGGCACTTTCCGGCAACATATGTTACGTCGCACTGTAAAATAGGGTAAAACCAATGTTCACTTCTTTCTTTTGTATGACTAAAACGACAAATTCATTGCCCTTTATTGATCATTATATTCTCTAACCTTATAAAGCGATTCGTCTCCATTTTTTAATTGATTTATTGTTAATTGTGCCTCATTTTTTTGCAATGAAAACCTGGCCCTTCCAGACAAATCTCTTAATGGTTTTTCTACATTATCAGCAAATATATAAATCCTGAGCCAACTGTCATCACGTTCTAGTTTGGTCCAGGTCACGAAATAGACTTCACCACAATTGTCTTGATCTATATGACAGGGCAATGATGCCGATTGACCAACAATACCTTTTACAATAACTTTTGCATCACCTAAAATATGATTGAACAGAAGGACTTGTCAGCTGCAACAAATGTACAAAAGTGACAGCTCTGAGGCAAGGATGCCAGTGATGGCCATTGCAAGAGAGCCTACTATTTTATGACACTGTGTATTACAATTGCAGTATTATCCTCATTGAGTCATATGCTGTATAAGTTATATATAAGTTATATATTACTAATTTTTCTACCGAATGCGCACTGCAATAAATCTGATAGCATTAATGCAAGCTATTAATCGCAGATGCGAACTGTGATATAAATGCGAGGCTTAATAGTGATCTATTGGAAACGAAATTTCAGCGAATGCATCAGCTATTTTAGAGACGGTTGCACTCAGTGATACCGCGAGTCTCTCAATAAATGTGTTTTGTTGTGGTTTCTCGAAGGTCTTCACACAAAACTCATTCACCAGCTTTTTTCTTACTGACTGTTCAACGCATCGATGATCAGAGATAAAGACTTGTGGTTACTATTCATTAGAGAGCATTTCCTCAGAGAGGATATATGCATCAGGAGATGCAGTTGGCTATAAGCAAAACAATAAGCCCTAAACCAAAAGGAAATCTTCATAATGCCGGTTATAAACACTTGACCCCTTCAAGTGACCTCTCCATCATTTATTGCTTTATGATTTTTCATCAGATACGCCTTTCCATAAACAAAGATGGCATATAAAACAATTGAAAGCATCACAAGTCTCCTCACGTTTGCTCATATCTTAGTATAATCTGCATTCATGTCTTCGTCAATTGTAGACAAATATTGACGTTGGGCTATGGCTTCGCTTTGCTTAAACCGAGTTATAATTTATAACTATCTTTGAGTTTATATAGACCTCAACGGAACAATAGATCAACTGAATACACATGACTAGTTGTGATCCCTATGCATGCCTTTTTCATGTTGAATCGCAGAATTCATGCATATTTAATTCAACACTTCATATTTACTACTACTTGAAAAGTATAATCAAGTTTTGGTTTGTTTCCCCGATATTTCCCCATTCTGTAAAATATACTCTTAAAATATACTCTTAATGTATATTATGTTGAATGCACCTGCATTTATACATTTATTTACGATCGTAAGTCAATGGTTGTTAGAGTCTCAGCAGTCAGTGAATCTGCCCCTCACTCTCATAAACATGCATCACAAGCATTGCCATCACAGCTAAACAACTCAAGAGCTGTGCCTTAATTAACGGAAAACGTACAATTAGACAATCCTATTGTGAACTACTATTCAGAAATACTGCTCTCAACTGCTATTGTAAAGAATATATACTATACTGAAAGCACGTCAGATTCGTTTTATTGATCCCATCCTTTCCTAAGTAGTCCCATAGCAAGCATTAAGTTGGCCTTTTCTCCTGTTGACCTTCTCTAATTAGGCTCTCTTCACAACATTATTTTGTTGGGCGACATCCTCTCTATTACTTTTTTGCTGAACAACAATTTGCTTTCAATCACATTTGAAGCACTTTACAATATTTTATAAGATGAAGTTTCAGTATTATATAAGATGAAGATTTTTTTTCTCTTCTTTAATCGGTTATCAATAATTCATCATTAGAGGAAGTAATACAAAAAATCTTACATTGTTTGGATTAACGCCAGAAATAGCAATGCTTTCATAGCATATTCCTTAAGTGTCATTTTTAACTTACATTTACTCTTACATTATAGCAATTTCACCTAACTTGGGAACATGCAATTTGAGTCAAGTATATGAGTTAATGGTTTAAAGACAGTACACACGCACACATTCATTTGAATGCCAACTTTTTTTCATTTTGGTAATCATCTATTTGCACGCCTTCGCATTAAACAAGTTAAGAATGGCTCACCTGCTGATTCTTCTGTTTCCAAAGTGGAGACCAGAGATTTAGCTGTTGCTATACATACAATTAGGAAAATTTGGCCGAGCATTGACTTCAAAACAATAGGCAACAATAGGCAACAAAATTCACAAAAAGTAGTTACATAATTACTCGTTCACGACGTTTATGCGACTGTCTTTATATAGTATATGAACAAAACACATGTCGTAACAGCCTTTTCAATACGCCACATATGATATAACAATATAAATAAGCTTAAGAGTGAGTGAGAGAGAGACTAAGTTTATTATTAAAGATTTTTCTCTTTCTCTCTCTCTCTTTCACACACAAACTCTTACACTAAACTCAAACACACAAATCCATTGAGTGAATCCACAGAATCTGAAGACCTTATTTCTGTTAGGCGCATATCGTATCCCATAGACAACGACACACGCACTAACACGTACTACTGTGCATGTGCGAGATTTAGTCCTTCTGAAAGCAGTCTCTTTTTTACGAGAGTGTAAATGATATTCAGCTGAGATTTAGCCTAAAGCCAAATCACAAGTAATCACAAGTTTCCGGTCCGAACACAAGACAAGGAACTCTTGTTTTAACGTTTGCAACAAATGACAATTAAGCCTGTCTTAAGCTCTGTCAGTGAACTAACTGGCTATGGGCTACTTCACTACACACAACACTTGAAAAGTAACATCACTTAAAAAGAGAGGCGGCAGGAAATAATAGGGGGTTTGACAGAGAGTTGGGGCCAACTTTCTGAATAAAAGTGAGGGAACAGACACTAACCTACGACTTTGCATAACAAAAATGAATGATGCCTTCGCCAACTGTAATCCACTTTAAACAGCCAATAGGCTCACTCTATGGCCAACATCTGGTTCATCATTTTCTCGATTTAGCATCACTGCATTCTAGATATTGCAATAGAATCAAAGCTAACTCTGAGTTATCATCATCAGCATTATCATTATTTCTTCTTATTTTGCTTTCGACTCGATATGGAAGAACTTCATAATCAACTCATTTATTGAGTCAGTGAAGAGAAAGTGAACACCAAAAGTAAACCAGTCGAGAGTAAAACTCTAACGTGTTATGTATTAGTCGTAAACTTACGTACAGTACAGTTGAGTATCAGTTAGTATTGCAAATACGGATTCAAAAGCACGAGAGGCACGGAGTTGTGTTGTGTTCGTTAGGGTTTGTGAAGCTTTTGTTCATTGAGTGAGAATATGAGAATATGAGTCTCATTCTTACAAATGCCACTTCGTATTGACGTTTTCTGAAACCATAATAACAAATATTGCATAAGAAGACTAAAGTATAACTATGATTCTGACGAGGACTAGAAATGTAATGATGATGATGTTGATAAAGTCTTTTTCAGTTAACATATTGATTATGGTCTACTGCTGCTCTATTTTATTCAGAGGTAAGGATAAACCAATATTGCAAATAATAAGACAATGTCTGCACTGACTGTGATTTATGTGTAGTGTCTATATCACACGCAAACATACACATCAGTGTTGTGTCGCAATTATAAATGGTGTCCACTACTGCTTTCAGAATGCTTTTCGCAGGCTTGCGTTTTCACATATCATTTAATTGCATTGCAGCCAAAGTTGTCCTAAATTAGTCTCTATTTCCTCCTAATGCATACGAATCTATGAGTGTATGTCTATGTGTGCGTCAATGTGTGAATATAGTCACTACTATTTTTAATGGTAGTGCGTCTGCAATATGCTCTCCTTCACTAGAATTGCAAGAATCGCTACATTCTTGCTCTATGACTAGGGTTTGGCCCCTATTTATATTTTATTCTTTGGTTTATGTCTTAAGACATAACGATTCACAGTTAACTGAATTCACACTCACATAATAACATAAAATAAGAACATTTTGTTTCAAAGCCTAATGCGCTTATACCAAAAGCTAAACTCTTTTAGAAAGCGTAAAAACTAGAAATTGCCTTGTCTTACATTGCCTTACATTGCCTTACATTGCATTACATTCTGCTGTTCTCTATTGGCACTAATATTACGACCAAAAAAATAAGCAAAAATAATAATAGAAAGAAACAAAATGAAAAAGCACTGCAACTAAAAGACAGCAACAAATCATTACAAACTTTAACATAAGTGCTAAGCAAGCGATTCAAATGCTCACTAATTATGGTCAACTGTTTTGGCGCTTCACTAAGCAATGCTTGAGGCAAATTGAATCTGCTTTTACTCGATAACCACCTGTTGCTGCAAAATAGGGGTTTACACAATCGATTCAAAAAAACGTTAACAATAATGAACTTTTAAAAAGTCTTTTTTAACTCAATTTACAGGTATTTGTGTGGAATGCGTTCGAATAAATAAAGTGAGTCCAACGCAATTCATTGAGAGCGGCTCTTCTCAAAGTGTGATTCTCGACTGTCATTATGAAATCGATGAAGTTCATGATAAAATGCTAGTTCTTAAATGGTAAATATGTCTCTAAAAGAAGGAAACCATCAATAATAAGAACTATTTTTATCCTGATGTTTATTATTTATTACTTTATGCCACAGGTTTCACAAGAATGACCCAACACCTATCTATCAATGGATAGTAGCAAAGAATCGCATTGAGTTTTCCGATAAAATCGAGCCATTTGTTGACAAAAATTACTCGGTTAAAGATAAATTAACACGTTTCAGAGCTATTCGACTTATAAACCCTCCTTCCAGCTTAAGTGGTGAATACACATGCAGTGTATCATCTCTTCATGGACACGAATCAAAGAGAACTGAGCTCATTATTTATGGTATAAACTCTACTTAATTATCACTTAATAAGTTATGATTATTATTTATTACAAGTATTGCAATCGCGCAATGTTTCTCAAAATATAGTCATTTGAAACCAAAATTGAATCGATTGACCTTAAATCTAATTTTTTATAATTTGTAATTTTCTAATTTAATATATTTTAGAAAAAGCGAAATCATTTAATATAGAGGCTGCAAAAGTTGACAATGGAATAAATATTACTTGCAATGCAACTGGAATTTTTCCAGAACCGCAATTAACATTATATAAAATAAAATCTAATGATTCAAACAATCCGATTGAAATCACAGAAAGAACTACTTCAATAAGAGAACAATCTGGTCATTACTTTATTTCATTGGAATCAAAAATATATGAAAATTCGACGTCAACTCTTGATGTCGCCGATCATTACGAATGCACGCTTGCGGTGCCCAATACTGATTATAGTGAATCAAAAACGCTAGCTTTACAGGCAGGTAAGCAAAAAAAGCTTATAATATATATAATATGTATAAGATATATAATATGTATAAGATAAAAATATGCAAACACGGCAAACTCAGTCAATCGGGAACGCTATGAATTTCTATCAGTTTAAAGATGCAAAAATCATGCCCCACTTCGATCGAAGCTTACTTTGCTGTCAGTCTATGATATTTGCGATTCCCCTTCAATAAGTATCCCCTTATTCTGGCGAAGAGCCGAATGTACACAACACTCTACTATAACTCCTCTCTTTCTCTTGTATGGCTTTTTTGCCTTTTATCGCGTAGTATCTCATCTCTGGGCAATTTTCAATTCCATAACGGAAATATGGCATATATGGTGTATATGGTGTATATGGTGTATATGGTGTATATGGTATACTAGTATTGGCATAAACCATATTCCAGTACGAATACTATTCAGGCTTATTCAGTAATATTCGCTTTATTGGGTCGAACGTTTGGCCTCAGATCTTATTATTACTGTTATTATATAGATATAACTTAATATAAGAAAATGCTATGTCGTGAGTGTGCTGTACGTATATATGGCATATAATGTGTATAAAGTTAGTATTCTCTTTATATAAGTTAAGTGTGTATAATGCAAGTTATATATATATATATATATGATCGGAAATTAAAGCATTCTTTGTAATGTTTAGTTACAAAGCGAAATCGAATGATGGACGACTTGAATTGAGGCTCATAGCCATCCTCTATAATAAGAACAAAGATCATTTAATACGCCCACTACTTATTGTCAGTACAAAAAAGCATATAATTTGTAATAGAAGTTATATAATTTATAAAAGGCTATAAATAAGTTGACCCCATCCACGATCACCTCATTAGAAACAAAAAGCCTTCTCTGATAAAACTTTATTTGTCATTCAAAGGCATAAACGAAGAGAAAATCGGCTTAAAACTATTTTGAGCAGATTAAAAGTTGTTTTGTACACAAGTCATTCTTGCCTTCTGTTTCTATTATTTGAAGCTTTTGTATAGTGAGTATAGCTCTTGTATAGTGAGTATAGCTTTTGTATAGCTATTTGTTTAGAGCTTATTTGTAAGCGTTTCGCGAAAAGCCAAAACTGCGTTAGGCGTGAGAAACACATAAAGTGGATATGTGTACCCCGTGCTTACTTTAGTATAATATAAATATATACATATATATCTCTCTTTATATACATATTCTCATACAAACTTATACAACAGTCCCCATACTTTATATATTATACATTATTTTGAAACTCGTCAATGTGATGGTCCTTCTCCTGGTTGAATATTTGCATTTGTAACAACACAAGTTCAGCGATGCATCTATGCATCTATGCATCTATGCAACTCTCGTTTTGCTTCGCTTAGCATTTTCAAAAAGTCACACAATAGATGCTCGCGAAGACTTTATTTTTAGAATTGGGGCTGAAAGTGAATCCCATGAAATTTTTCAAAAAAGTTATACACACATACATTTCGTGCGTATATTCAGATATTTGCCTTAAATTTTTATTTACTTTAAAAATACTTCCCTTAACAATAAAACAAATTTCTTATGCCAGAAAAGTTTTTTATTTCCTAATAAAATAACATTTTATTTATGGAGAATATTCTTGATTCAAGAATGCGACACATTATGCTGTTAGAGCACAAAACCCTTTCATGTGTAATTCACAAGTGCTAACAATCATTTCTATTTTTCATAGGATGGAACCCAAAACAGGCAACATCTAATAGCAACTTTACGGGTAACTATTGAGTTAACTACACTAATATACATGGGATGTATAACTACATTCTCATTCTTAATAATTCAAACTAATACTTTTACTCATATCATGTAACGCTTCTCATCAAACTTTATTATCTTTATGCAATTTTTTTCTTTTATATTCATTTCATTCTTTATATAATAAAAGTTTATAGTATACTAAAGTTGATATATTAGTTACAGTCGATTCTCTAATAGATTTTAGCTTTAAGTTTCTAATGGTTTCTATTAATCGATTTTAAGACAAGAAATAATAAATGACAATATATTAATTTTAAGACATATCATCACTTCTTATAAACCAATTTAATTCAGGGAAATGTGATTTCGTATAAGACATTTTCATCATTAGGTCACTTATTATTACTTAGTCTTAAAATTGATTAAAAGCCTGAACTGACTGTAAATGATGCTCTGCATTGTGCACATTGTGCATATACCACTTGATACGACTTTACCGTTTAACGTACAAGTCTTCACATTTTGTCTCAATAGCATCCAGTTTGGTATCACTGGTTCTCCCTCTTCTGGCAGTCGTCAACATTATCTATTCTAATATCGCATAGCAATGAGAAGAGTCTTCAGAGAACAAGTCTTGTTAAACTAACTTTTAATATAATGTTTTTATGCACTAATGTTAGTGCAGTGCCTATTATTGTCAAGTTTATGATAGACTAACACAAAGTCGGAGTCTCACTGATGAGGAGAATAATTTAGAAGATCTCCTGCGGTGTATAAAGTGTGCCATTTTATAAGCCAAAGAATGTGAATTGTTTCTAGTCTTTTGTACAGATAGAGAAAAGAGACATTTTTTGAATAAAACCCGAAACGAAGACTTCTTTTCTGGTGATCATCATTTACAATAAAACTTATATGTCTTATATAGAGAATAAAATCACACAATAGTGTATAACTTGCTATAAATTTAAGTTATTTATATAATAAAAAAACTCCGATAGGAATCAGTGTTCTTTTCTTTAGTATTTCTATTCTTTTGTATTAACTGCTGGTTATCTCCGGTGAAAGAGTGTCATCTCATCATTACGTGTAGAGGTTTCCAAATGCACTCTTTTGTCTTACTTTTCTTCTTTAAAGGTAAGTTCACTTATTTGCCATTTCTTTGAGTCTATTTCTCTCTCATTCCTCTCTCATTCCATACAAACGAATACGTGCTGTGAATACTCTTTGATTATATAAGGGTTTCATACACAACAACACTAAAGATATTTCCTCTCATTATTCATTAAATGAGAATTTCAGCACAATATATAAAATACTACTAAGTTATATATACGTATATATATATCAGGTTATGCTATATAACAGTGGCAGAGAAAGAAAGGGCAAAAATTTCAGTTTCCCCTCTTATAATATAATACAGTAGTTTTCGTTTTGATAGAAGAAGCCTCACA
>JAQGAN010000348.1:0-11519 GCA_034697745.1 Nothrus palustris
AAATTTGTTATATGTATAAACCAATTATTTAATAAAAAAATAGTAAATAAAAAAGTGTTTAAAAAAGTGTAAATTTATTAATAAAATAGTTATCAAAGACATTGTATGTGAAAATAGAGAAAAAATATTGCAACTAATCACAAAATATGTCTAACATTTGAAGACAAAATATGATTTGAATGCGCTTCACATCAGTTTCAAAGACTTCTCTTGCTAGACGAACAAATTTAAAAGAAGAAACATCAAAAAATTTATTTTAGCTCAATTTATTTCTTTAATTTAATATTTGACGTAATTTATACTAATTATTTATGTATTTTTCATTTAATTTTATAAAAATAAATCTTAGGTTAAAATAAAAATTTTTAGACATAATTTATTGTGAATTGAAAAATTTTGTGTATGCCTTAGTTCTATTTGCTTCTCAAATCTCCCGAATTGCACGTCTATAATAATTACTTCTTAAACTCTGTCCTATTTGTAATATACTTCATGTACTTTTTTATAATGTGTTGGTTTAAATACTTATTACAGAATAAAACTTGATTGCACTCATTTGTATTACATTAATAGAAGTTTTCACTTTTGTGGACACAATCAATATGTCTTTTTAAATATGAAGAACTGTAAAATACTTTTTTGCATTTATTTATCTCACATTTATATTGGTTTCCACGTTTGTGAACTATATTTATATGTAATTTCAATTGACCCGCCATGAAAAACATTTTATTGCAATTATTTATTTCACATTTATATAACTTATCTGTTGTGTGTCTACAAGGAATATGAGTTTTCAATTCAGTTGAATTAATAAAACTCATATCACATCCATTATAAGCACATTTAAATGGTTTATAACTGATATGTCTTTTCATACCATGTGATGTGAAATTTTTTTTATTGCAATCATTTTTTTCACATATAAATGACTTTTCTATCAAATGGTTATTATCAAAGTGCTCTATCATCTCAACTAAGGTAACAAAACTCATATTACATTCATTGTTAGAACACTTGAATGGCTTAATATTTAAATGCATATTCATATGGTCTTTCAGTGGATGTTTATGAAAAAAACATTTCTTTTTCTTACACTCTTTATAATTACAAATATATTTTTTGTCTCTAAAATGTACTCTTCTTTTATATGGGTTCAATCATATATAGGGCAGTGTGGCTTGATAGGTAGAGTTTCTCCTTTGACACAGGTTGCGGGTTCAATCCCGGTTTCACCTGACGTTAAAAACTAAAAAGTTTTTCTGCCCCTATCCGAACTATAACAAATAAGTTCGAAGATGAACAAATTAGTTCATATTACAATTACAAACAGTTGTGTAAAGAACATTAGCTTAAACTATAAGTTAAATACTCGACTGTATAAATAATAAATCAAATAGAATCCATTAATTGTTTTAAACTTTAAACTGCATTCATTCCAATCTCATATAAATTTTCTTTATTCCCAAATGAATTAATTTATAAGAATTTAAATATGAATTTCGTTTAAAAGTTTTATAACAATAATTATAATCACATTTATAATTCTTAACTTCTGAATGAATCAAATTATGTAATAATAAACGGCATTTATATTTAGCACTATATTTACAATTAGGCCAAACGCAGTTGTATTTATTGTGCCTAGTATTTGTATTTCTATTATTATTAAGCTTTTTATTTATATTGGAACGAAACACACTTCAAGCTCCTATATGATACCTCCTACTCTGAGTCAACAATGAGTTTATTGGTTGATTCTCATGCATGCTTTGAATGGAGAGTTCTTACCTCTAACTCTTAGATATAGTTATGTGGGTTTGGTTGTGTTTTAGCTTCTGATATGTTCGGTTCTAGGGAAGTATGTCTAGAGTTAGTGCTTAAGATCTCTTGATTATAGTTTACTTTAATATACCTATTTTTATGTAATAATCAATAGCTGAGACTCAGCTTAGCTTAGGGCTATGGCCCTTATTTAATCACTAATTTTTTACTTCACTGTATGTTAATTGTCTGTGAAATGTATCAAATAAAGTATTAAGTTTTATATCCACGTATTTTCTTAGCAACAATAGCTTTAATACTCATAAGAGTCTTTAACTCTTATGGTTATTATTGTATTTGCAGTTACTAGTCATATAAACCTCTCGAAAATCAATGATTATTATTTCCTGTAATTAAATCTCAACTCTTTCGTCAACCTACCACTGGCTCATATTGTATTTGGCCAACAGGCGGGTGGCTCTAACATAATGAAATAGGAGGTTATAAGAGTTGGTCAAACTTCGAACAGTGGTAACGTTGCAATATTAACTTTGGATAACATTATTTTATATATTATTATTATTTTGAATATCACTTTCCTCTATAAATAATTAATAATAATTATATATAATTACTAAGTTTAATGTTTAATGTTTGAGTTCATTCATCTTAAATAAAATAAAGTTACTGTTATCTTATTCTAAAAACTTAATATTTTATATAAAATATATTATTTAAAACTAATTTTCAAATAATAATAAAAAAGAACACAAATATTTTTAATATTAATTATGAACTCAAAAGTTAATTGAATAAAATTGTATAAAATTCAATTATCTGCTAAAAAGTTGTGATTCTCTTGAAAATATTTTCAATAAATTAACAAATATATGATTTAAATTGTTTATAAAAAACAAACAAGTATTAAAACCTGGGAAGTGAATGCCAGGTAATACAGAGAAACTCCTGTAAAACTCCTGTAAAGTCCCACAGTTTGGACCGAAAAATAGATAGGGAGACATTATAGAGTGGGACTTTATAGGGTTATTTTACATCTGAAATATAAAAAATCGATGACATTATAATAGAGGCAACATTGATGAAGATCTAATTAGTTCATAGTTTCGTTAAAATAATTAATAATTTCCCAATTTTTATATATGGAAGTAATTTTTTATAAATTTTATATTATTTCAGGTTTTATTTTTAAAATTTATAAAAATTTGAAAAACTTCGTTGAAATAAATATAGTGGGACTTTAAAGGGTATTAAATTTTATGAAGGGTTTTCAAGTTTTTTATATCACCGGGATAATAGAGGAGTGGGACTTTAGTTCAATTTGATTACATTAGTCCACAGCTGGGGATTGCAATTTGACGGGACTTAATAGGAGTTTGGACTTTATAGGAGTGGACTTTATAAGAGTTTCTCTGTATATTATTTTATGAATTTACCTTATATGAGTTTTACAAAATTAAGCATTCTATATTTAGTGAATAAATTTTTCAATAATGTCCCGAACTGTTCCGAAAAAATAAAAATGTTTAATAGTATATCCCGGAGTCACACGACAAAAATCTGGCAACGCTAGGCAAAAGTGTGTGCCTCCATAAGACAACTTCTTCCGAAATATATGCGCCTTCGATAGAAAATTATAAATAAACTAAGGATCCTAACTCTCCAAGTTTTGGACTCTACATCTAGAATAAATTTAAGAATAAGAGCATTGATACACTTTTCTCTAGTGAAAGATTGATTGGTTGACTTTGATCAAGGTGAAAAAACATTTATAACAAAGAGTAAAAAAGAACAGTAAATATAGAGAGTGGAGTAAAACAGTGAAGAAAAAAAGAAATATAGAACAGTAAATACAAAGAGTGTACAGACAAACAGTGAAGACAAAGAGTAAAGAAGAAAAGTAAATACAAAGAGTGGAGACAAATAGTGCAGATTAACAGTGAGGACGAACCGTGGAAATTAATTTTGAAGACTATGAGTGTAGATAAAGAGATGATAATCAGTGGAGATAAACAGTTTAGGCAAAGTGTAGAAACAACGAGTGAAGATATAAGAAAAAAATTGTGGCGCTCAACAATTGGCTTAGTCATTTAATAGAACTACTATAAGTCGCTACTATTTTCTAGAGTTGGACCCCTACGACTACTATGTGTTACTACTATTATCACTAAAGAAGCCTAATATATCTAAGAATAAGAAATCGAACCACTTGACGAATTGACGTTTTTCGAGTGTTCACAATCCAAAGCGCCTCCTCGATCAAATTCGCCCTAGAGTTTTTGTGACATCTGGATTAGCTAATATTTCCCGAACACCAATACGACCTCAAAATTACTTAACATTTTCGATTTTGGATTTAATCCAAACTGGAAGTTATCTACTTTTTCTCCGGCACAACCGCTCACTTCGACGCCAACTCACACTATCGCGATGCATTCGACAGCCACAGCGCGTACCATGTCGGCAAAGTTTCTGAAGCTCAAACTTTACGACGTGGGAAAGCACTTCAAATCGATTATGCAATGGCTAAACCTATTCGGGTTTTCCCTGAGCCTCAAGAAGGACGAGAACAGGATAATCAAACATATTTCTTATCTTGACGAAATAGCTCTCCTATTCTTCACTGACGATATTGCATCTCATTTCTCCACCGACACGTAGGCGCAGGTGCAGGACATATCTCGCTTTGATCTGCAACAAGTGTGGACGTTGGTCGCCTCCCAGCTTCGTATTCTATATGATGAGGAATCAATTCAGAATTATTTCGATGAGAAGACTCAACTTCTCAATTCGGTTAAACTCTAACCAAAGGATCTCACGGACTGTCTCATGGACGTACCTCAACACTATCGGACGGCTCTATTCGCCGCTTGAGTCAAGAGTACTCAGGAATGGCTCGGATACACGTCAGCTATCAAGGCCAATCTAAAAGGACCGCTGCAGGGCCTGTCAACACCAGTCCTAATAAATCGAACCCTTCACCTCGGGTTCAACGACGCGCCAAGTCTGGTCGCAGAGCCACCATTCACTCTTCTCACTGCACAATACAACATTGTTTATTGGCGAAGCCGGAAGAGAAACGAGAGGCAAGGCCGGGCAAAAAGCGCTCTCATCGTCTACCGAGACCGTGCCGCATCCGCTCAACGTTGGATATCCCCCAATGGCACTGGCAAACAGAGTCTCCACTCGGAA
Source organism: Nothrus palustris (assembly GCA_034697745.1). NCBI lineage: Eukaryota > Metazoa > Arthropoda > Arachnida > Sarcoptiformes > Nothridae > Nothrus > Nothrus palustris. The sequence continues at coordinate 4,975 of JAQGAN010000348.1, forward strand.
GTCGCAACTTCAGCCCAAATCTAACACTTCACATCGGGAGCCCTCAACACCTACTCAGGACACGCAACTAATCAAATCTCACGTCAGTCACGCACACATTGCTCGGCAAGTTCGTTAAGATTGACGTCAGCATCAAAAAGAATCGGCTTAAGGCAATCCTCGATATAACCGTAACGTGTTACTTAATAGATTTTTATCATTGGACGTTTATTGATTTAAACGTTTTATGTATTATAATGACTTTTAGTCATGCAGACCTCACTTCCCTTTAAGGACTCGACTTAGACAGTCGGACCCGTTCTATCCACAATATTAAATTTATTATTTATATTAATATTAATGTTAATTATTATATTATTTTTGTTAACTATTAACCACAAGTAATGCACGTTAAACATTGTAGCGCAGCCGAATTCCGTTGATCTTAACCAAAGCGTTTTAATCTTAAAGAATTAAAATTATTTCAAACTCAGAATAAATAATTACATTAACAGTTTCTGGTAATATTTTCTTGAAATGAACTTCAATTCTCATTGAACCACTATGCGTAAGGCTCAAATATCCATCCTGGGTACATCCGTCCGACAAATCTGCAGAGAAATTAATTCAGAAGATTGTTATTACTTTTGCATAATCGTTATAGCTGATAGAATAATGTGTATAAGCAGAAATTTGATTTATTGCTCCCGAAATTCTATATATTCTCTAAAATATAAGCCATCAAAATCAGGTTGGGATATTGAATAATGTTAAGAAAACATGCCAAATAATTGGTCTAATGATTAAAATAAAATGGAATTTTCTTAAAAGATCCATTGAAGCTTTCGTTAGAAATGAAAGCGATTAAACATCTTCTTGGCAATTGTCCATTAATAATATTTTCCAAAGTTGTATTTAGTATTTCTGCATTTATTGCAGTGGTTTTAACATCTGATCTTAAAATTGGATATCTTGCATTTGCTATTTCTAAACCTTTGTAACGAGCGACAACAGTATCTTGAGAAACCTTAGCTCTTAATATATTCAGAGCAATTTCTACAAATTCAACTCTTGGAACAATTTGATCCTCGTTGCACATTAAATAAAATTCAGACGGATTAGAAACCAATTTGAATTTAATTTTAGTTCTGCCTAAAATAATTTTTCTTTGATTTGATAAATCAGTATTCAGTTTTCCTTACAATTCATATATTCTTTCATTTGAATGATCGTTATCTTTATCAGCTTGAATGCTGGATGGAGTAACATACTTAATGTGGTGTGTCCCATAATTCATCATTAAACCAACCACGAGCGGAAAGAAATGATTTTTTAGCGTCTACGCCCTAATTTAACAAATTTTCGAAATAAGATTTAAAAGCATAAGTTTGTAATGACGTTGTAATTTATGTTTCGTGATAACAATATTTTTACCATACTTCATGTTTATACTTTATATTCTTTTATTTACTGTTATATTAATGTGACCTACATCAGAATTTATGTTTTCAAACTTATTCAATTATAAGTTTCTTTTCTGTATTTAAATTTTTTGTTATAATATATAAACTCATGTCTTTCAAAAATTCAATTCTTTTTCATAAGAAGCAATCTATTGATAGGAAATATAATTCTTGTTTCAATTCTTACTCTTATTCTATTTCCTGTTTTATTCATTTAGCTAAATTTAGAATTTACAAGTCCTTAAGTTATAAAACAAAAAATATAGTCTCAATACTTGTAAATTCTAAAATTGCTTAAATGAATATAACAGGAAATAGAAAGAAAATTAGAATTGAAACAAGAATTATAATTCCTATTAAAAGATTAATTTCTATTAAAAAGAATCAGAATTTTTGATAGATATGAGTTTATACTTTACTATAACATAAATTAAAAAACAAAAAGAAACTTATAATATTTACATCAAATATTAGGCTTTGGAGTAATTGAATATTAGACTATAATAGAACTTGCTCTTGCATGCAAAAAAGCTTAAAACTTATTGACTCAAATTGCAGCATATTCTAATAATATATATTTATTTACAAACACATTGCCATGCCAACGGAAGAGCATATATGTCGTCGTGAATCCCGTCTTCAACAGCATGTGATTATGCTGGCCTCCGGCCATCATATATATTCCAAAGGCATATGGTATGCCGTTTTTGCCGGCATATCGAAGGGATAATAATTTTAACACATTTAAAATATCAACATAAACGTAACTATTAGATCAGTGGTAGTCGGCGCGTTTAGAATCTTCACGTCCACTGTACCATCTTTACTACTAACTTTATTGACTACAAACACTTAAAATTATTATAATAATAAACCAATAAATCCAAGGTTTTAGATTTGTTTTCATGAAATTAAATACATCATTTTTGTACAAATAATCACAACAAAATTCCACTATCTCTACTCATAGCACATATAATGCATAACAAAAACTGCATTTAGAATAAAATGACAAATTCATAAATCTGTGATCTCGCAAGGGCCTTTACTAAACAAGTAGGTGGGGCATGTGGGGCATATGGGGCATGTGGGGCATGTGGGGCATGTGGGGCATGTGGGGCAGGTCTAGGCAAGTCTGGGCAGGTCGAGCAGGTGGAGCATTAAAGCAGTTGAATTAAGAGATGAAAAGTATTCGCACTGATATGTGCTGATATTTAAATCGTCACTATAAATTTTATAATTTTAACTTTATATCTGAATATTAGGAGTTAAATTTATTTATAGTGGCGATATGAAAATCATCAAATTTGGCAATTAAATTCAAATAATTTAGTGATGCAAAAAATTTATTCAAAAATAATTTTTTAAAAGCTTTATTTTGATACCAAAATCGTTAGTGTCTGACCAAAATTAAGGTAGTTATCCTAACTTTAAATTTGAAAATTTCGTCTTTTTTATGTTCATCCCTTTCACTTTATTCAAAAACCGTTCATAGACTTATACATCTCGAAAATATGTATTAATAGAAAAATTTTGTAATTTTTTAAAAAATAATTTATGAAGTAATCGCCAAAAAACCTGTTCCGAGGTTTTTTTCGACTGTATTATGGGAGACAATTTTAAGTGACATTTTGAACTGAACTATAGACTTATCTGTTGAGTTGATACCCGTGAATACTATATTATAACTCTTTACCTTTTGTTGAGTTATAAAGTTTTAAAATTTATCGAAATAAAAATATAAAGTTTTGAAACCTTGAAACCTTAGTTTTTGAACCTATAAATCAATTTGATAGCAAATTAATAAAGAAAAACAAAAGTTAAAAAAGTATGCTTTTAATCTTTTTAAACACAATTAAAATCATTAATAAAAAAATTTACTAAAGAAGTTTAAAAAAGGGGAGACGGATAAATACTGAAATAAAATTAAAGATCACTTATAATTTATTATTTATTATTAAAAATATTATTCGAAAAAAATTATAACGTTATGAAACGTTTTTGTTTATCAATGATTCATTTGATAACTGCAATCTTTAATTGATTAAACTAAAGATAGCGTATTAGTCATAAAGGGTATCATTATTCATCAAGATTTAAATGAAATACGATTAAACATATCGCTCAAAATATTAATAATATATAGTTTAATTATTTATTGTTATAGCGTTATGTATTATGACCTTTTACTGTTAAGATTACTTTAAAATAAAAGTGCCACTTATAATTGTCTCCGATAGTATATTATTGATAAGAGTTTGATGTGATAAAAAGCAATTATAATATGAAATGTCGTGTTTTGATTTTAAAAAATATCAAGTACTGCAAAAAATATTTATTCAATTTTTAATAAATTATAATTATCTTCATAAAAACATATCAAATTATATTATTAGATTTCAATTGTATTTAAAGTCTTTAATAAAGTCTATTATTAATGAAATATAATTCTTAACTATTCTTTTTATCTCTTAAACTAATTGCTTCACTGCCCCACATGCCCAACATGCCCCACTTGCATGTTTAGTAAAGGCCCCTTTATATCTATTTTAATAAACCCGTGGCAAAGGATTTAATTCAACATAAGATGCTTTTATATTTCCATTGCTGTATTCATATTTAGGCAATTCTATACCATAAATACAAAAGACTCTCGTTATAGTGAACGGGCAAATGCAAGAGAACTCCATTCACTATAACCGAAGTTCACTATAAGCGGAGATAATTAATATTAGCTCTGTGGGAAATGGATCTCCACCAAAAGCTTCAATATTATCCTTAACCCATTTCAGAGTCAAAGCCTGATCCCAAAAACCTAAATTTCCTGGCGCTTCATCACTACCACGGTATAAATACCCAAATCTGTAGTTGAGGTAACGATTACACTACATCTCAATGCAAGTTCCGTTGCATCATAAATAACTGAACCATCAGTTAATTGTGTTACTGAACCTGAAAAGAAACCACCACCATAAATTCAAAACATAACCGGCAATCTAGTTGACTTTTTCAAATTAGGGGTTTATATATTAAGATATAAGCAGTCTTCACTCATTATTGTATTGTTTAATGGTTAATAGCATAGTGGTTTGATTTCTGTAGCGTTAAATGTTAAGAAATTTTTTTTGTAGGAACTGGTTTTTTGAATCTCAATTGCCCGACGGGGGGCTCAGCAAAAGGTATCCCCTGAAAGTCATATTATATTTAACTACATTTTTATAAATATAATAAATTGACTTACAAGAAAATAACTAATTAAATTTTCATTTATTTGTTTAGACAGGCCTTCAATTAAGCCATTTTTGATGACTACTGGTGTACCTGAAGCTGAAGAATGACAGTTTAATATTAATGAAATGACAATAATGTTTGCTAATTCTCGCATTATGTCGACATTAGTTAAAACAATAAATAATATTGAGCTTTGAGTACTTATATAAAGTTTCTAAATGCTAATATATCTAAATGGCTATTTCATAACTTATTATATGAAAACACTAATGACAAAAACAAATTATATTTTCATCTCATTATAAATTGAATCTTTTAACCTAATTTGCACTTAGCTTAATAACATTATTAATAAATTAATAAATCAATAAATCAATAACATATTAATATAATATAATATATAACAATATTTAATAATTACATAACAATTTTTACATTAGTTTATTAGCTTTAGATTCTTAATAAATATAACAACAAATTAAATAAGAATTCATAAAATTTAAGTTTGTTGACCAAATTTTCCTACCATGACTGGGGGGCTCGGACATTGTAAATGATAAATTAGTATTAAACATATACTTGTTAATATTTATGCCAACACTTCTATTTATTTATTGAGTAAGCGTTAATTATACTAAACTATGTGTTAATTCAGTAAATTTTAAAAGTGATTAAGTTTTATAAGGAGATAGTAATTACACAAAGAGTAATATCACTAATTTGATCTAATAAGCTTTTATAATGGTGCACGAGATCATAGAAAAGATAGTGCTTGAGCAGGTGACAAATAAATTAATAATAAATTTTTATTATTATTGAAATGTATTTTTGAAAACATAGAAGTGGTAAAACTTTTGATTGCGAGTCTAAGAGCGCCCCCAATAAATATTTTGGGGAAAATAGAAATACTCCATAAACAAAGTATACAATGAATACATATTTCGCCAACAGAGTCGCGAAATACACTCGGCATTTATAGCACAATATTGCCTGTGGTCTCACAATGTGTGAGACAAGTGTTATGAATATTTATTAAATGTGAAACACAATACTCTCAATACTCTCGATATACTAAATAATAAAAATAAATCAATGTCTCTATGACTCGCAACTGGGCACTAATCGCTCGAGCGCTGAGAAATACTACAATATAGATAACTCTCTTCAATGGCTCTTCAAGAATGTTGAAAATATATTAGGATTTGGTTCACAAACAAAAAAATTAATTTTCAAGAATTAAATTTTACTACAAATCATGTCTTATAGAAATGTCAACAATTTTAAGGAAATAAAGAGCTGTTAAGATCACAATCTAAATAAAAGTTGAAAAATAAAATTATATATTTTATAATACAAATTGGTTTTAAAATTTGGTTAAAACTAAAACTTACTTCATATGAACGAAAATAATTGATAGTAAATAACTTCCAATAACTAAAACCAACAGCTTTTGCACCAACTTTTTCGACAAGACTTGATAGCTTTAAATAAAACGAAACTTAATTGTTTTAATAAATCTTTATATCAATTTTTAGAAATAAGAAGAAAAATAAGACATACTTTAATTCTCATATGAATTGAAATTCTTATTTTGATAGTTTGGACATAAAATGCATTCAATATTTTATATGATTTCTTCGCCTCTGAATTGACTGAAGAAGCGATTAATAGTATTAATAATAAGATCATTGAGAATAAAGTGGATATCAATAGAAATGTAGATTTAATAATAATATTAAATTCACCAAATAATGACAGATATAAACAGGTATTGATTGTTGTCATTACTGTAGACATCAATACAAATAGATATTCTGACCAATAATTCTCATTGAATTCTTTAATTTTGTTATGCATTGAATTGAAAGACCG
>JAQGAN010000349.1:0-11519 GCA_034697745.1 Nothrus palustris
CAAAGACTAATCATATACTAAAGACTATTTCTTTGATTTGATGTCAATTATGAATAAATAGATTTATAGATAAATAAGACTCTTTTGTTGAACTTTAATAGATTTTGATATATTTTCATAAGTTAAAGAGTTATCGTGTATACCACAGTTGTTTTAAATTACTGTTTGATATATACCTCACACTGAAAAGATTGACTAGAATTGTGCGATAACTGTAAGAAAAAGAATTTCTTGATTTTACTATTTTAGAACTTTGATGTTTATATACTATACACGACTCGAGAGCATAAGCTTATGATAAGAAATAATTAAGATTATTTACATGTCTTCAATAAAATAGGATATCACAACTATTTAATCTAATTTACTACAATTTTATCAAAATTGAGATTTGATAGTAAGGTTTTACTCAAATAATTTGTATCAAATATTTTTTTATCGAATAAAGGTTAAAGGTTAAAGTGTTGAAAGTAATTTAATTTAGAGTTGAATCATATGGAAAATATTTCATATCATATTTCAATTGAAGCCAGAAATTTTCTCTGAAATATTGGCAGAAACTTATAGTAATAACAAAATAGTTTAGAGTACAGTATAAAAGCAAATGATAATAATAATAAAAGTTTAATTTTCCATTTCTATTATTCAAACGAAACGAGATATGCATTATTAATGTTAATCATCTTAATCTTTATGAGCAATTAATAGAGTCTGCATTCCATGAACGCATTCTTATCGATTTGACACCTTTTTAAATAAATTCATAGCAAAGATAAGTCTTGATATGTATGTATTGCAGGCTGGGCAAGGTCGGCCTGTTCAAGGGGTTCAGGGGGTTCAGGTGGAGGTAAAATGACGGATTTCGGCTTTAAATCTTAGAAGGGGGTATTAATCTAGCTAATTTTTGAAAATCCTCCAATTTGATAGGGGGGGGGTGTAAATTTAGAAGAGGGAACCTTCTATTTTTAGCATTTGAAAAATTTTCGCCGTAAAACCCAGGGAGTATTTTGGCTATCCCCCTTGCCCAGCCCTGAGTATTGTAACTTTATCATTTCTAGAAGTGAAGACTATGCATTCCAAACTTAATCTTCATTCATTACGTCAATTAATACTTACGTTAAAACAACTGTTACTTTCATGTGTTGGCAGAGCTTAATTTTAAACAAACAAAATTCATTATTGCATTACTATTAGCAAAACAGTATAATCAAGAAATTATATTCAATTTAAACTTATTCAAAACTCAATTTTTAAAATGTCCATATTGTTGGACATGATTTGAGTCACAAAATTCTTATTAGTCTACTTTTTATAAGAAGTTTTTAATTCTCCTTTACCTCCAATCATATAATGGTTATCTATGTTTTGATTGATTTTCTAGAAAATACACTAAATAATTAACAGCTAAATGAATAAATATAAATATTAACCTAATAAGTTATACGTACTGTGCATAACATAATTCATATTTGTAGAATCAAACAGTATATCTGATATAATTCTAACTTTAATGATGGGTATAATAATTATCTTTAATGTCTAAAAATATGCTGTACAGCCGTACCCAGAAAAGTACTACATTAGTGATGCTAAAGGGCCAGAAAAGTACTACAGTAGTCGTGCTAAAGGGCCATTGGTTTGTCTGTAGTTCCAAAGTTGTTCCAAAGCATATCAAAGATTAAAGTTTGAATATACAGGTATTTGAATCAGTGATCGTGCTAGTGCTCAGAGAAAAAATGGTGTTAGAGCACGTACTCGGGCTCGTGTTCGGGTACCGAGCACTTAACCGGCACCAATTTATTTAACATTTGCATTGATTTTCCATAGCTGTAATATTATTCAAAATTACTGTACTTTAAGTTTATTCTAAAATAGTTTATGTTATGTGGGGGTTCGGTGCTCGAGCACTTACTCGTGATCGAGCACTTACTCGTGCTCGGTTAAAACCTGGTTCTTTTGAAGATAATCTAATTAATAAATAGTGAATGGACTATTCGGGCTAAGCAATAGCCCGAAGGATTTTTCTCGAATTCGGCGTCAATATTCGGGACAAAAAATTTTATTTTATTAGTGATGTTCATTATCTTTAGTAATATTGTATTTTTCAATATTTAAATACTATCTAAACTCTCAATTGAAATATAAAAGCATTTGTATCCGTAAAGTCTCTGATTGAATGTGATTTGCCTTAACTGAATTGAAATCTCATTTTACTGAAGTATCTCTGCATCACAACTAACACAAGGAATGCATAAATACGTGAATACATATAATATAATATATTCCTCTTTATTAATTGACTGAAATTTAATATTTGAATTTCTAAATTGTTTGGAATCGCCTATTCTTTAGCACTCCTTTTATCTTAAATTCCTTTTTTACTCATTTATGACATTTAAGTCGAAAAAATAGTTCAAATTATTTAAAAACCAATACAAATATAATAAGGAATTTAAACAGAGTGTGTATTACTTTAGTTACTGTTAAAGTGATTGCATGAATATGTAACTAAGTTTTTTTTATAAATATCTCTTTGAACATATGAAATCTAGCTTCGAATGTATTGGAATTATAGTAATATCTAAGTTATAATTAGATTTTTTCGGTCTTTTCGGGTCAAATAGTTGGCTGAACTGAATAAAAAATTTTAAACTCCGCGTCGATATTAGGGACAATTCGGGATTAACTATTAATAAAGTATGAATAAGCTATGAAAGCCTATCCAGTATTAAATTTGATTTGATTAAATTGAATTTTATTATTAAACAAATTGTGAATTATCGCAGATAACCCACACTATGAACTTGTAGTAAAGAAACCCTTTTAAATATAGATATCTTGCAAATTTGTATACTTAAATATACCTCATGTCTATCAGGTATCATAATTTTTAAGAAAAATAATTTAATAACATTTTCCCTTAGATAACCTGCAGGTTATGTACAGTACATTTAATAGTAATTTACTAGACTTTAGAGAACTAAAAAATTCAAAAATTATTTAATGTAATTGTTTGAGGGCTAGTTATTATTGAGTTAGACTATCTTATTTATCAATATAATTAAATGAATACATTTAATGTGTTTGGTTTCTTAGAAACCTAATAATGGTTAGAATTTGTGTGAATCTAAGTGTAAGTGTAAACTTGTTAGCAATTTATTACATTGTAATTTACGTCGTGTAAACATAATAAATAAAAGTATAATTGTTTCATACAGTCATATATACACAGTATTATATTTCAATATTTAATTAATAATCATTATTGGGATGTAATAAAAGTTGTTTAATAAAGTTAAAACTTATATCCTTAAACTGATTCAAGTTGACAGCTATGACTCGTGTCTCCCTCTCATGACAAACACGTGTAAACGCATAGATATTACGTCATTTTATGAGATTTCCAAGTTTTAGGGAAAATACTGAGAAGAGTATTGCAATGTTATGCTATGCTATGCTATGCTATGCTATGCTATGTTATGCTATGATATGATATCCTATCCTATCCTATCCTATCCTATCCTTTGCTGTGTTTGAGACATAACTCTATAACTTGACTGAACAACGACTGGTTAGACCGTCAGTTAGATTGAGTCAAAGCAGTGCAGCACTAAAGCGGATGCAGTAATACTCGTATGAATGATAGTAATACAGAGTTTGTGAGTGAACACAGTGTGCACTACAAGGAGAACAAGTTGTGGGGTTTGATCGTCAGTACATTGCAGTATTCGTAGTGTTCGTCGTCTAATAGGCTCTAACTTTAGGCATAAGTGTATTTTGGTGTACATCCCATCCCGTTCTCAACAGTTGATTCACAGCAATGTTTTGTTGTGTTTGAACGCAATTGCAATCACTTTATGTTATACTAAAAACTCATAGAAAAAGTGGCCATTTTTGTAACGCTTTTACGTTCACTTTGAATATTACATACAATTCAACTATTGTTTGTGTCTTATTTACAACACTAAAAGTCCACTCATTTTCACTTTAAATTAAGGTATGATTTGATTGATATTAAGCACTAATATTTCTCATTTACTTATAGTATTGTTGATAACAATGAGATATCAATGAATTGATTTACCGACAAATTTGAGTATTATATTCAAAATCTTATCAATGAATACATTGCCGGCTCTTTCAATACATTGAATAACACTATGAATAACACTATGAATAACACTATCAATACTATGATATGAAAGCTATCAGTGACTGAATGGGCGTTCAATTTATTAACAAATATCAATATTATTCATTTCTTTTCTAAAAACGCATAAAAGCCGGCATTTTCTCCAAATATTTGTCACATTTTATCTCAAATTTAGTTTTGAAATAAAATATGAAATGAAACGCCATTTGGAGTATAATTTCCTCAAAATTAACTTTTTTGTTGATTTCAAAATGAGTTGAAATCTAATTCATTTTCCTTGAAGTCATTCATAAAAAATACCTTAAAGTCTATATTAGTCTTTATTAAAGTCTAACCTCAAATATCTTCTAAGTCTTATTTTTCAATTAATAATTACAAAACACAATAATTAAATATTAATAGATATTAAGTGTAAGAAAATTTTAAAAAAACATTTAATCATATATTGATATTAATGTATTTTTATTTGAAATATAATTAAAGATACGAACTATTTATGATTTGCTAATTCCGGACAATCCCTGAACTGCAATGTCATTAAGATTTGATTGAAAATTGATTGAAAAAATATTAAAATGAAATATTAAACAGTATTTTGTTCTAGTGTTAAGTCATTTGAATGAGTGATCGTTTCCTTATTTCTATAGAGTTTTATTTACTCTAAACTCAAATCAATTATTGAATGTTCGCATAAGAGCGACAACTATTTGTCCAAATATTAATACAACAATTGCTATACGAGTTTTGAAAATTTTTCTATTTTTACACATTTGTAATTATAATTTATAACTTTTCAAATTTAAATTAAATGTTACTGTCCTTGAAGTTGATGTTTGAATACCAGAAAAAATAAAGTTATTTATTCTTTTATATAAGCCCTTAATTGTTGTTCAAATCCAAACAACTGTATGGATGGCTCTCTTCACGACATTTCGTTCAAAAATGATATCAATGTTTTTAATGTAAAAATAAGAGACTTTTTTTGTAATTATTTTGGTTTATTTCATGAGAATTTGATGGTTAAATAGTATTATTAGACCATTTGTTGCTCACGAAGTCTCACAACTGTTGAGTTCCGCTCGAGAGTTGTGATTCATGACAAGGACTAAAGGACTAAATCATGTATTTGTTTGTGAGAAGAGCTCTTGTTTCTAAACTTAATATCCAAACTATTAATAGTTGTAGCGCTAGTTTTTCTAAGTTAACTAATTTTTTAGTGTGAATGTTCACAACTGAGCCCATAGTCAATACCCATAGTCTATACCCATAGTCGTGTATTTGAGACGATCTCATTATATGACTCTTTAAAAGTCACACCAACTTAATTATTTTTACTACATTTTGTTATGCAATTTTTGAGATTCACTTTAAAGTGGATTTTACTTTAAAAGCACTTAATTTGATGTCTGCTTTACTAAAATGACAATAGGGTTAATGTGGGAGTAAAGCAGATTAGATGCAACTTTTTTGATTCGACATTATATTCAACATAACATTACTATTATATCATACTTTGTCAGTATTTTATTAAGCGCTTCAAAAATGTGAATTCCGTTTAACTCAACTCATAATAATAAATATAAATTTTTGTCATATTTATTGCGCTGAAAAATATTTTCTTCTAATTATAAGTATTGTATAAACTAATAATTTTGCAGTGAATGCCATCATATCTAATAAAAAATTGTTATAAAAGTTTCGCATAATTTCAAAGCGTATAACATATTCGCAAAAACAGTTGAAAAAATGATTCATTTAAAAGAATTCATATGATTGTTGAATATTAATATAATAAATGATTATAAAGTTGCTCTTTTTATTGTATTGCTCTTTATGTGTTTTGGATGCGCCACTCTTTCAGGCGTTCAATTCATTTAATGATAAGACGAAACGCTATTTTTTAAATACAGTAAAATCCAAAAAGTTATCGTCAGATCCTATATATAAGTTACAACTCATTTAATGATAAGAGCATTCAGCGGTATATTAAGTAATTTAGTTTAGTATATTTGCTAAATATGTTATTATTTTATTTTTGTCTAAATTATGTGCTGAAAAGATGAACATTGAGTACAATTAATTGTAAATGTTATCAAATGAGGGCAGTTTGCAGTCTTATTCACGATATACTTGTATAAACTGCTAGTTATTTAGTTTCCGTTTTTGAGTTTTTTACACAAAACTCTAATATTGAATATAATATAATATAATATATTGTAATATAATTGCTTTCCCCTTTCTATGTGAATATAATAAGTTTTGGTACGTTTTGGTCGCCTCTTTTGTTTTGCTATTTAGGCGTTTGAGTTAATTATGCCATTAATGCGAATCAAATGAACCCCAAAAAAGGCGTTAACTCAATCATACTTAAGATAGATATATATTAAATTTGATTATAAGTAGATTTGTTTGCTTGGCGTTTAAATATTAATCAAATTTGATTAGTTATTTGTTTATTATAAGTGTTTAGTGTTTTAAATGTTAAATAAATATTTTTGTTGAGGTTTTGTTAAAAATGAAAGTCTCGACAATTATTAATATACTGTAGAGAATATTCAACTGATATGATTTGTTGCTATGTCTGATCAGTATTTAATCTGAACGTCTTATTAGCGCCAATGAATCTGTAATTTGTGAATAGATGAATCATTAGAACCACAACTGTTATACCGTTTACTTTGTGTGTTGAATATGCGATTAATTGACATTAATATAATATTATGCTTAATATGCTCTCTCTTTGGTTCGTTCACTTATTTTCATAAGTTTTCATTGAATGCATTCAATGCTGACATTATTGCAATTTGTGTTAACATTTGATATTCATTGGTTAATAACATACCTGTTTTTAGTCTATTTTTCAAATATAATCTATTTTATAACACATTTGATAAAATATAAAAAAGTTATTAATATATAAAAGTTATTAATATATTTTGAATTGCATTTTATACTTATCCAGACTTTTGTAAAACTCGTGAATCGGAAAAAAATTAGTTGAATAATAATTTTTGAGAGAAAGTCAATAAAAGTGATTTGAGCCAAAATGCCGAAAGCGGTGAACGTACGTGTGACTACCATGGATGCGGAGCTGGAATTTGCCATTCAGCCCAACACCACTGGTAAACAACTCTTTGATCAGGTAATTAGTCCATCGTTTTATTTTTAAAATGTGCTCAATTTGGTATACAATTTGGTCACAATGTTGTCTATCTTTAAGGTCGTCAAAACAATTGGTTTGAGAGAAATTTGGTTCTTTGGTTTACAATATGTGGACAGTAAAGGATATGCGACTTGGCTTAAGCTAAACAAAAAGGTAATACTTTAATGAGAATATCATATATAATCCAATAATTAGCTCAATATTGCTTTTGCTTCTCTAACTATAACTGTTCTATTTGTTAATCAACTGCTATTCGGATTATTATTTTTGGTAAGATATTGACCGATAACAGCATTAAGAGAATGCTTAAGAATGTCATAAAAAGAATTAATAGCGATGATAGTGATGAGCACTCAATATGTTATGTATGATAAGCCTCTACTGGCTCTACACTATAATGCATGTGAACGTGTGGGCTAAACAGCTTATTTACAATATATCTCTATTCTCGCTATTTTCCTTTTAAGTGCTTTGCAATTACGTAAAAATTTGATAAAATATTGTTCATAAGTTGTTTCAAAATGTATTACTTAATTGTGAACTAAAATAAAATATCTTAAACGATAAACTCATAGGTTATGAGTCAAGATGTGAAAAAGGAAAACCCATTGCAATTCAAATTTCGTGCCAAATTCTTTCCTGAAGACGTTGCAGAAGAGATCATTCAAGACATTACACTTGTGAGAGACATGACATTTACATATTATAATTAAAATATTTAATGATCTAATTATACTATTGTAGAGACTGTTCTATTTGCAAGTGAAAAATGGTATTTTAAGTGATGAGATTTATTGTCCGCCCGAGACATCAGTATTGTTGGCCTCCTATGCAGTTCAGGCCAAATACGGTGATTACAACCCCGAAACTCATAAGTCTGATTGTCTGACGAACGATCGCCTTCTGCCTCAACGAGTCTCAGATCAACACAAACTGTCGAGAGAGCAATGGGAGGAAAGGATTACTAACTGGTGGGCCGAACATAAGGGAATGCCTCGCGAAGACGCTATGATGGAATATCTTAAGATCGCCCAAGACTTGGAAATGTATGGCGTGAACTATTTTGAAATAAAAAACAAAAAGGGGACAGATTTATGGTTAGGCGTGGATGCGCTCGGACTCAATATTTATGAAAAAGAGGACAAACTAACGCCTAAGATTGGGTTTCCCTGGAGTGAAATTAGAAATATCTCTTTCAATGATAAAAGATTTGTAATCAAACCCATTGATAAAAAAGCACCTGATTTTGTGTTTATCGCTCCGCGACTCAGAATTAATAAACGTATTTTAGCTCTTTGTATGGGTAATCATGAATTATATATGCGTCGACGCAAACCCGACACCATTGAAGTCCAACAAATGAAAGCTCAGGCGCGGGAGGAGAAGATCGCTAAACAGCAGGAAAGGGAAAAACTTAGGAAAGAGATTGAGGCCAGAGAACAGGCAGAGAAGAAGCAACAGGAATATGCAGATAGGCTTAAACAGATGCAGGAGGAGATGGAAAAGAGACAGCGGGAACTCATTGAGGCTCAGGAGACCATTAGGCGATTGGAGGAACAGCTCAAGCAATTGCAATACGCGAAGGAAGAGATGGAGCGCAAGCAGAACGAGTTGGAGGCGCTTATGAAGCAATTGGAGGAATCCAAACAAATGGAATTGGCAGAGAGGGAGAAACTCGAAGACGACATTCGCCGCAAACAGGAAGAGGTCCAACGCATTCAGGATGAGGTTCAGCAGAAGGACGAAGAGACGCGACGGCTTCAGGAGGAGGTGGAGGAGGCGAGACGTAAACAGGAGGAGGCGGCCGCTGCCATCAAAGCTGCTTCCACTCCACAACACCATCACATCTTGGAGAACGAACACGAGGAAAATGACGACGAGTTGACTAATGGGGAAATAGGTATCAAAGTTTGATTTATTGGTTATTCCTTTAAACCTGTTTTTCAAGTTTGTTCTCTAATGACAAATGATTAATATATTAAATATTTTGATATTAGGAGTGGCTTTCAGTCAAGACGGAGACGGAGACAGTGCCATAGATGTGCCGCGACCTGAAGAGGAGCGCGAGACCGAGGTCTCCAAGAAGAAGGATCTTCAGGAACAACTGAAGGTTGGTTTGAATGATGTGAATACAGGATATGTTTGTATTTGATGACTAATGGATGCTTTGTTTGTTGATAACAGCAATTACAACAAGACTTGGCTTTGGCCAAAGACGATAGTAAAGTAACAAAAAATGATGTTTTGCATCAGGAAAATGTTCGACAGGGAAGAGACAAATACAAGACATTGCGAGAGATCAGGAAAGGAAACACGAAGAGACGCGTCGATCAATTTGAAAACATGTAAAACCAGCGATAAATTTAAGATAAATTTAAGAACATTCTCACTCAGAAAGTTGCCTCAATTTTCTGTTTATCAATTTTTTAAAAAGTCTCAAAATATTAATAGTTAGTGAAGAAGAGCATAAATTAATGAATATTTGTATACAAAACGGATATATAGTTTATAATTGAAACCGTTTCGAAATCAATACTTTCACATTAGAACAAAATATTGTTATTTTTAATTTCTATCATTACTTTATTTTTTAAACGCAAACCATTTTTGAATTAGAAATATTCAGTCTATGCTTTCATTCATTCCTAAAATTAATTGTTTTAATCTTATTATCTAATTATTAAACAATTTTATCAATAATGAGATGATAATGAATTGTAACTTCAATAATGAAACATGAATTGAATATATAATAACAATTGTATCGATAATATTATTATTCAATATTTATACTATAAATACCGGAATTTTTAGGTTTATATTATAATTATTAGCCACTCTTTTCTAATTAAAATTTACAAAAACTATTTTCGTTAATAATTGTATGTTTCAATAAAAGAAGATTTAGTGTTACATTTATTGTTAAATCAAATTTCAGTGCCTTTCATATACTGTTAGGTTTTGTCTAAAACTAATATTGCAAATGTTTTGTAACATTTCAGATGCATTTTTGGGTCACATTCAATATTTTCACTTTTATTTATAGTTTACTAAAGTTTTTTCATCCAAAATCTTATATTAAAGTAATTATTCCGTCTTTTCATGTATTTGTGACTTATATTCGTTTATTATAATAAAAATCAATCGATTTTGTAATGAATTTTTTGTTTTGTTCTTAATTCAAGTTTTACTAACTTTTCAATAAATAACTCATTGAAACAAATGTTCCTCTCATTTGTTGCCTTTACTGATATTGAATTAAGTGAAATAATCATATCGTATTCATTGCTAACTTTTATAATTTAATTCCAATTAATGTAAAACTTTTGAAAAAAGTTCTTAAGTGGAAAGAAATGCTATTCATAATTATACTAACATATATTCATGGCTTTATTCAAAGTAAACTATTCAATATGTATTAATTCAAATTTAGTTTTCAAATGCATTTATTAATATTCAATGCATTAATTTGTGTTAATTTTTAAGGAAATAAAATTCACTTTAATAGACACTCTTGGGAAAGAGTGACGAATGTCGAGTCCCTCACATTTTTATATGATTTTTATATACTATTATAGATTTTATAATAACTTAATATGATTTGTGATTTACGCAAAACGCACTTTCATTGCAATTAATGAAAGAATGAACTTATTGTTTAAATCGATTTTTAATGCCTTAACTCTGAATTTAACGCATAAAACCCCTAACCATATAAAACAAGATTGAAACTATAATATACTTGTGTTGAAAATATTGTAAGTTTTATTATTAATTTGTTGCGATTATATTTAAATTATCTATAGTAATAGGATATGTTATGTTATCCCATATGCACATAATATACACTATGGCTATATTCATTTTTTAATAGAGGGGACTTCGATTTAAGGGACATCCCTTTTTTAATTAGTTAGTTAACATATTAATGTAAACAAAGGTATCTAATAACAATGTATCAAATTTCTTTGTCTCTTAAACTGCATCATATTCTACTTTATATTTTCATTGTTATTCTACTTTAAAAATACAAAACTTCAAAACTTTTTTAATCTCATTGTTAACATAATTTTAATAGTATGAGAAGACAAAACAAATAAATAATTTATTTTTCAATTGTTGAGATTTTTAATTACTTGAAATTTTAGAAAGAACATTATTAGAAAATTGATCTTTTTGGACCTGGTCCTAGAGACTTCTCAT
>JAQGAN010000350.1:0-11506 GCA_034697745.1 Nothrus palustris
AATTAAATATTAAAACAAATCTAATAAACAGTAATTAAAATCAATAATAATTTTAAAATAAGTGTTTAAGAAATTGGTTGTGAACTAATCGTCAGATTTATAATTAATTACTGGTTTTATTATTGATTTTTAAAAAAACTGATTTCTTTGAAATGTCGCCAAACATAAGAAGACATCAAAAGATTTGGACTAAATATAAAATCGTCAAACAATTTTAGAAAAACACTTCATATGAAGAGATTATAAGACAATTCAGTGTTAAAGATAACAATATCTCTAAAATCAAAGCTAAAAGGAATGAAATTATAAGCGCTTATGAAAGCTCAGTGTCTCTAAACTAACAAAATCACAAGTGGAAGACATCCACAATTGGATCAAAAATGACTATTGAATTGAATCCATAAATAAATGCAATACAAGTGGAGTCGCATTTAATACAATTCTATTGCAACAAAAATCTATTCAAATCTGCAAACAATTGAATATGAATGACTTGAATTGTTGGATGGGTTTTTTTCAAAAATTTTGTAAACGAAATTCAGTAGTTTTTGAACAAATTCACGGCGAGGTCGGGGGTGTGGAGGTCAACATTACAAATGAGTCGATTAACGAAAAATTCCCGAAATATTGAAACAATTAAATCCAAATGACATTTTTAATGGCAATGAATTCGGTTTATTTTGGCGTTTATTTCCTAATAAGACGTATAAAATCAAAGGAATTTCATTCAAAACCGCAAAAAAGCAAAGAAAGGGCTTAGGTATTTGTTTTCGCAAACATGACCGGAACGGAGAAATTGAAACCAATTGTCATTATTGGTCGGTCGAAAGAACCGATGCTTTAGGGGCAAAAAAGCGGTCTCAATTATCTACAAATATAATAAAACGTCTTCAATGGATAGCATTATATTCACGGAATTTCTTAAAAAATTGAATTATAGTGCAAAAAATGAGCGAAAAATAGGGTTAATAATTGACAACACTTCGGCGCATCTCATTATCAAATGTAAAAATCATTTATTACGCATACGACATCTGTATTATAACCTATGGATATGGGAGTAATTTATTCGATTAAAAGTAAATTTAGAGTTAAAATCGCCCGAAAATTATTGGCAGTTTTGGAGGTCAAGAATAACCCGGACTCAAAAGACATTAATTTGTATGAGGCGTTAATAATGCTTAAACAGTCTTAGGATCAAATATCTGACAAACCATTAAAAACTGTTTCATCAAAAGTGGTTTCAAATTTGGTTCAAATGAAACACAAATGACTGAAAAGTTGATTGAATTTGAATATTAGAATTAATTATCTGATAGATTCTCAATAGAAGGCATAGATTTTGAAGAATTTTTGACCGCCGATGACAATGTCATAACCTCTACAGTCACACAGATATTAACGAATGAATTGAAATAGAAATGAATTGTTTGAGTGATAGTAACAATGATATAGAGTCGAGTTATACGGAAGAAAACGAAAGTCCAGTCAAACTAATTGAAGCCATTAATGCGATATCGACTTTACGTAAATTTATATATCAAACCAATGGTGATATCGACCCGACTCTTCAGATGGTTAACAAAATTGAATCTTTCATTTACTCTCAGTCTTCAAAATAGAAACAAATTACTGATTATTTTGCTTAAAAATGAATAAAATAGTTTAACAAATAATTTGTGGAAAATTTATTTTACTATTAGAGTGTGTTATTCTATAAGAGCAGAATTCTATAATAGCAGATAATTTTGAATGTACCAAGCATCTCCTATTAAAGAATATAGACTGTATTATTTTTTACATTTTGATAATCAGAGACAATGAAATGTAATAGTAATTAAGTTAACGTTTTTAATTAAATATGCATACTTAAATTCGTCCCCGTCTATTTGAGCAAGTTAGCAAGTGGGCAAGTGTCTATTTGAGCAAGTCGGCAAGTGAGAAGTGGGCAAGTGGGCAAGATAGCAAGTGAGGAAGTGGGCAATGGGCAAGTGAGCAAGTGGGCATTCAAATTGTAAGGTTTAATTATTTTTATTATTAAATAGAAATAAAATTAATATATTTAATAAAATACATTTTGAATACAATATAACATATTGTAAGACCAGAAATATTTCTGTCTTACATTAGTGCTATTTCCATGTGGGGGTTTGATATTGAATTACTACTGATAGCCTATCTTAAAATATAGGTCAGTTAATTCTTAGAAAGAGCAATTGGGCTCAAGGGTTATGTTTCTAAATAGTAACATCTATTTTCAATTAGTGGACACTAACTGAAAATAGATGTGTCCAAGGATTTCTCAGTATAACTAGAGAAACTTTCCTATCAACACTTTCGAGTGACCTGAATTCCACCGTAAGGCGTGGAAACTTTGAAGCCTATTTAAAGGCATGTTCGAGTCAGACTCGAGGTTCGTTTTTCATACCACTTCATATCTTGATATATTTAACTTAATTGTAACAATATTATATTTTTATCTTATCAATAAACTACTTTACATATATAAGGTATTGTGCGTGTTCTTTATACTTGTGAGTGAAATAATCCAGTGTTAAGAGTTCGGGGAGAATTCAAGTAGGCCATACTTGACCAAATAGCAGAAGAACTAGACGTACGTGACCCAAAAAGGCACGTGCTGTCACAGGTGGCGTCCGCGACAGGATCTATTGGTCACGTAAGAAAACGGAGACCAAGAACCGAAGTTTGCTTTTTTGAAATAGGTATCGCTATAACGGTAAGAATATCTTACAATTTGCGCATTTAAGCTGAACTGTTTCGCTGTAAAAGCTATTGAAATAGTAGTTATTATACGAAAGATATTGCGAGCCAATTAAGTTAGAAATGTCTAAATCAAGTTCAAGCGGATCAGACATGGATGCGAAGTTAGATGCATTCGGGGAATCATTGTGTCAAAAGCTTTCAGCTTCAACACAATTGAGAATAGCGCCGTTCTCTAATTCGCCTAATCAGGATTTAGAGGAATGGTTACAATTGTATGAGTTTACCGCTACTGGAGCAGGTTGGGATGAAACAAAGATGGGAACACGATTAGGTGCTCATCTAGCAGGTCCGGCCAGAGCATGGTATCAGGACAATATAAAAGATAATCCGAAGAAATTCACTTACAAAGAGGTAGTGAAAGCAATGCGTAATGACTTTTTATCGTCAGGATATGCCGCGCATTTGAGGGAAAGAGTTCGCCGCCGAAAGCAAGGCTTATATGAAGGGGTCGCGAACTATATTTTTCTAATGAGAAATTTAATTAACCGAATGGACAAAGATAAACATTTGGAGGAGGAAGATAGGGTTGAGAGGATTATAGAGGGAATGTTACCTCAAATTGCTGCTCAAGTTATGCCTTATGAATGTAAGACTATAGACGTGCTGTTAGAAAAAGCTAAAATAGTCGAGAAAGCTCTTAAAAGAGCCGATTTAGATAGTAATCATGCTTATTATGCAATAGAAGAGAAGCCTACAGATAAACCTATAGAGCAAAAGCGTGAGACGGCTAATGATTGGTCAAAGGCAATGGAAGCTATGACCAAAACATTTAGTGATGCAATGACTAAATTGGTAAAATCAAATGCAAATACACGTGGCGATAGAGAGCAACATTATAGAGCAAATAACAATAATTATAGGCAGAATAATGAGCGTCCACGTGAATTCAAAGGGCGAAATCGCCCAAATGATAGAAATGACACGAGAACGAGTACCGGAAAAGCCAAATGCTGGGTATGCGGGAAAGTTGGTCATGTTGCCAAGTCGTGTAGAGAAAGGAAGGACCGACTTGAGGACCGATCGGGCAATAGAGATAGCAAACGAGATAATGAAGTTTGCAATGATGTCAGAAATGTAAGGACGATCGATAACGATCGAACTGACATATGTTATGCCCAAGTGGACATTCTAGGTCACGAAGTTAAAGCGATTATAGATAGTGGAGCAACTATAACTATAATTAGGGAAGATTTAGTCTCTCAGATAGGCTTAAAAGTCCGTGAATATGACGGGACTAGAATTAGAGCCGTGACCAGCGATGAATTGATCCCAATCGGTAAGACGCATATACCACTGGTAATCACAGATTCAAATGGAAATAATGCGCACATACATGTAGATGCTGTAGTAACCTCCGTGGCACCCTCACAGCTATTAATTGGCAATAATGTCAACTTTAAGCTGAAAGGAGTGATTGATTTATCCATTAAGGCCTATACATTTGGAAAGTTAGAGCCAAATGGAAGTAAACAAGTTATTATCAGTCCATGCAAAACATGTGATGCTAGCAAGGGAAATGCACTACATTCAAAGAAATCCGTAAAGTTACCGCCTAGAGCAACTACTGTAATTCAGGCAATTACGGGGAATAAAATTAAAAATAATCAAATTACATGTATGATTAAGACAGATGAGAAGTTATATAGAAAGACGAATCTATTTATTCCTAATACTATAGCCGATATAATTAAGGGTGAATTAAAAATTCCTGTTACCAATTTTGGCATTGAGCCTAAGGATATAAATGAAGGATCAATGATAGGCAGCTATGAGTTATTGGATGAAGGTCATTATATGTCTCAATCAGAAGCTCACTCTGATATAGTAGATAAAGTTTATTTGAGTTCAAATAACAAAACAGACAATGAAGTATGCTTTGTGACTAAAAATAATTTCAAAGAGAGTCACCAAAGTGGGCCAAATGAAAGTCATTCAATAATAAAAGAAAAAAGAACTAAACCAGATTTCCCCTGTAATGAAAGCATTGATGAAATGCTTACTCCTCCTCATTCAGAGAATGTGCTTACGGAGGAATGCAAAAAGCTGAAAATAGGTGAAGGTTATGTTAACATAGGAGTAACACTTACTGATGAACAAATAAATAAATTGAATACTCTTTTGAATAAATACATAAAACGATTTGCATTCAGACCTGAACAAATAGGTCGAACAACATTAATAGAGCATGAGATACAGACGGGGAATGCCAAACCAGTAAGACGTGGCCCTTATAAATGCTCAATTATAGAAAGAGAAATTATTCAAAAACAAGTTAAGGAATACTTACATTTAGGGATTTTAAGCCCTACTCGTAGTCCATGGGGAACGGGAGTGGTTTTAGTGAAAAAGCCCGACGGCACTTCAAGATTTTGCTGTGACTGGAGAGGATTAAATGCAGTTACAGTATTAGATTCATATCCAATGGTTAACATAGAGCAAGCACTGTGTGCTCTAAGAGGAAGTAATTGGTTTGACTTATTGGATTGCAATAAAGGTTACCATCAAGTTCCGATTAAAAAGTCAGATCAATTTAAAACTGCTGTAGTAACCATGGATGGGGTGTATCAATGGAATGATATGGGAATGGGATTAGTAGGGGCATCTGCTACTTTTCAAAGACTAATTGATTTAGTTTTAAGTGGTCTAATACTTTCTGTTGCAGTATGTTATTTAGATGACATTATGGTGTTTACAGCAGGAAATTATGATAAACATTTAGGAAATACAAAATTAATATTAGAAAGGTTTGAAAAGGCGAATCTGACATTTAAACCAGAGAAATGCAAATTTGGCATGACAAGAACACTTTATTTAGGTCATGTTATTGACGCTTACGGGGTATCTCCTGATCCAGAAAAATTAAAACAAATACGTGAACGATCAGTACCGATAAGTGTAACTGATGTGCGATCATTCCTAGGATTAGCGGGATATTACAGAAAATTTGTACCTAATTTTTCGATTATAGCGAAACCGCTAACCGATTTAACTAAGAAAAATGCAAAATTTGTTTGGAGTTGTGAACACCAAACAGCATTTATGAAATTGAAAGAACAGCTCTCAAAGAGTCCATGTGTGGCTCATTTTAATCCTAAATTGTCAACAGAATTAAGAGTAGATGCTAGCGATATAGCAGTCGGTGCCATTTTGGTACAGAAACATAGTGGTGGCTGGAAAATGGTCGCAACCGCCGCTCGTTGCCTTAGTGAAACTGAAAAGCGCTATCCCGTTGGCGAAAAAGAAATGTTAGCTATAGTTTTTGGATTAACTAAGTTCAGATGTTATCTATACGGCATTGAGTTTATTGTAGTGATAGATCATGCCAACAATACAAATATGCTAACGAGACTCAATCTTTCAGATAGAGTCGCTCGATGGCTAATTAATTGTATGGATTTTAAATTTAAGATCATATATAGGCCAGGAAACAAGAATAAAGATGCCGACGATTTATCACGACATCCGGTAGATAAGGCCGTTCATTTTGATCCATCAGCAATGCTAAGCCTGTTTCTTACTAATGATCAAGAGATAACAGATCCAGAAGAAAGAGCATTTAGTTTAATAGAAAATAATCCGCCTTTAAACATAAAAGAGATGCAACATAATGATTTATATTGCTATGAAATAATTAATAAGTTAGAAAACATTCATGTGGTTTCAAATAAATTAATTAAAAAATACGCGAAATTCTCAATAATTGAAGGCATTTTATACAGAGTGGTAAACAGTAAAGCGGGAAAAAGGTACAACATTGTTATTCCTAAACAAATGTTACAGGATATCATGTACACATTACACGAAGATGTATTCAGTGGTCATTCGGGTTATAGAAAGACTTTAGATAGAGCCCGAATGAGATTTTATTGGCCTAAAATGGCTAATTATATTAGAAAATATTGTATATCTTGCATGGATTGCCAAACAAAGGGAGTTAACAATAAGCTTCCAGCCGGTCTATTGCAACCAATACCTGTTAGGGGCCCATGGTCTCGAGTAGGCATTGATGCCGTCGGTCCATTTAAGTTATCTAATTCTGGCAATAAATATATACTTACGGCAACGTGTTATTTCACTAAGTACGCTGAAGCTCGTGCTGTACCAGATATTAGCGCTGAAAATACAGCTAAGTTTATAATAGATGAGATTATTTGTAGACACGGCGCAGTTGAAGAACTATTATCTGATTTGGGAAGAAATTTTCTAGCGGATGTAGTTCAGCAGGTCTTAAAGTTAGTCGGCACACGCCATGTCCGAACTACTTCTTATAGGCCACAGACAAATGGTCTGGATGAGAAAGTGAATGGGATTCTATGTAAAATGATTTCCAAATATGTTGATGTTACCCAAAAGAATTGGGATGAATTTCTAGGAATGCTAAGGTTTGCATATAACACTAGTATTCAAGGGTCAACAAAATTTTCCCCTTTTATGATTATGTATGGAAGAGATGTTCGTATGCCGATAGACATAATATCAGGCGAACCTATATTTGAGCCAAAAGATGCTAAGGCTTACGCAAAAAATTTGAAAGACTATATGCCTAAGATATGGCAGTTAGTTAAACAAAATATTACGGAAGCGCAAAATAAACAGAAGATTCAGTATGATAAAAGGCATAGGGATGTCAATTATAATAAAGGAGACTTAGTATGGGTATACAAACCCATTCGCAAAGTCGGTATGACAGACAAACTAATTCATAAGAATAAAGGACCGTATCGAGTAGTAGAAAAATTTAAGAATGTTAATTACATTGTAGAAAAAATTAAAGGTCCGAAAAAGCAGGAAATACATCATGTAAGCAAATTAAACCCTTGTTATACTAGAGATGCTCTCGACTCTACTTCAGATGAAAAGGAAAGTGAAGCAAGTTCTTCAGACACTGAAGTTATTCCAGAAGCAAAATATGAAAACTTAGAAATAATTTCTGGAAAGGAGAGCTCAAGCACGGAAATCATGCCTTTATCTAATACAGATGAAAACATGTCGCAAAATGATGTAAGAATGGTTAGTGAGAATTTAGAATCTTCAGAACCTCAAACTATTCCAGAGGTTAGAAGAAGCTCGAGGAATAATAGAGGAGTACCAGCCAACAGATATAGTCCATCACTACTTACACTTACTTTAATCTCAGTTATGTTTATCAGTTGTGAGGCAGGGTTTCACAAAGTTTCGCCAATTCTATGGCGACATACAGGAAAACCCGTGCTTATAGGCGTACATCCAGTGCAGATGGCTATTAAGTATTACAGTCCTTGTGATTTGTTAAGCGACCCAGAGATACTTCCTAGAGGATCACAGCTACCTTTATTTAATTGGTGTAATACTAGTTTTTACTCTGATTTCTTAAAGCCAGTTAAAAATATGTGCAAAGTAACTAAATTAACTCCAGAAGTGATAACCAAATCTTTGCGAAAGAAAAGGCTAGTTCTTGAAATAGGTTTAGGAATTATAGCTATTAGCGCTGCGGCATCGATTGGCTTGTCGGCTGTAGCTGTAACTAAAACATCACAATTAGAGGATAAGTTAAATGATGCCGAAAAACAAAACAGAATAATGATGATGAATCTAAAACAAGTGACACAAAATGATTTGGTAGAGAAATTAGCCCTTAAGAGATTAAAGAGCGAAATTACTGATATGTCAGGTTATGTGAATGAGCTGTCAGGATCAGTTGGACAAATACAAAAGACATTGCCAACAGCATTAATTATAATGTCTAAATTAGGAGCACAATTTATTTTAACTAGAAATTTGTTATATGAGGTATCGAAAAAATGGGAGGCAAATGAGATAGACCCTCAACTGTTTAATGTGTTTAATGTCACTTTGCCTTGTGAGGGAAATTGTCCCCTTAAATATGCGAAACCCAAAAGTTGTGTAATTGATGAAAAAGAAAAACTAATAATAATTCACTTCGATTTAAGAGTTACGCAACCAAAGGCACACGTGTTAGCTTCTGATGCATTTTCACTTGTAGAATATAATAGATCTTTAAATGCAATTTGCAATCGCGAATATGTAGGCCCAAATCTTGTAATATATGACGAAGGCCTTGACTGTATTGTGCCTTCAAAAGGTTCTAATATAGACTTTGCAAATGATTTAATACTAAAACCTGATGAGACTTATTGTAATAAAAGACAAGTCAGTGCAAGCGATAAATACTGGGAAGGCAAGAGATGTGAACCAAAAGATAATGTTTTAGAAGATGACATAGTGCAGGTCAAAAATGGTGGGGATTTAAACTTTATATATTGCTATACTTTAAAGATAAAGCTTTATGAGAAGTTGCCATCAGTTGAATGCCCCGAATATGTGTTCTCTTTACCGGCGAACCGATCATTCAAAATTGGTCGACTGAGTTATAATGCAGAACAAATCCGAATAACGAATGAAATGAATTTTATTCCTGATTTATCTCAAAGAATAAACTTTCAGATAATGCCGAAAATTAAAACAATTGACTTGTCGGGAGAAAATAAAGCAATTGATGCATTGCTTGAGTCAATAAAAACAGATTCTCCAGAGTATGTCTTTAGTGACTACAAAATAACAGCGACAACAATTACTTTTACATTGGTAATTGCTATAATTTTATTTGTAGCCTATTATTTCATAATTCGGAAACAATTATATAAAAGAGAAACAGTTCAGCGCGCAATTTGTGAGATTAACTCTACCAATGGTGAGGATGTTAAGGTTGAAGTTGAACAGAAAGAAACGAAGCCTAAGACTCACCGCCATAAAGGCAAACGTAGAAGTCCAGAAACGGCGACTAATTCAGAGACGATAGAACTAAATTCTATTTAATTATATATTTAATACTTTATTTCACATAATCTAATATTTAGAAGATATGGCAGAGGCTATAAGATCACGAAACGGACGACATCAAAATAAATCTAAATATCGAAATTATAAGAGAGAACGAGATATAGAGTGCACGAGAAGAGCACAATTGGAACAAATTTGTAGTACTATTCGAGTGATTAAGAGAGAAGTTTACAATATGGTGGATGAGTTATTGCCTAACAATCGTATTAGTGGTAACCGAACTACGGCTCGTATGTCAACTTCACGACCGCCTGGTTATAGATTTCAATTGGTCTCAACAATCGATGATCTTAGAAACATTCAAGAAGCTTTGGCTGCTCTCAACTTAGAAGTGGCTAGACTTAACTATAAAGCTCAAAGTCCGAGAGGTCCAATGCCTACTTCTTATCCGCATTATTATTGATTACGTTTTTATAATTTCTTTTATTTTACATTAGTTTTATGTATTAGTTATTATGCATTATATAATCATTTGTGTATTTAATCATTTATGTTTAATGGAAAGTTACTCTAATTTAGTCATTAAAGATTTAGTAAAATCTTTAACGAAGAGGGACCAGGGTGTAAGACCAGAAATTTTTCTGTCTTACATTAGTGCTATTTCCATGTGGGGGTTTGATATTGAATTACTACTGATAGCCTATCTTAAAATATAGGTCAGTTAATTCTTAGAAAGAGCAATTGGGCTCAAGGGTTATGTTTCTAAATAGTAACATCTATTTTCAATTAGTGGACACTAACTGAAAATAGATGTGTCCAAGGATTTCTCAGTATAACTAGAGAAACTTTCCTATCAACACTTTCGAGTGACCTGAATTCCACCGTAAGGCGTGGAAACTTTGAAGCCTATTTAAAGGCATGTTCGAGTCAGACTCGGGGTTCGTTTTCATACCACTTCATATCTTGATATATTTAACTTAATTGTAACAATATTATATTTGTATCTTATCAATAAACTACTTTACATATATAAGGTATTGTGCGTGTTCTTTATACTTGTGAGTGAAATAATTCAGTGTTAAGAGTTCGGGGAGAATTCAAGTAGGCCATACTTGACCAAATAGCAGAAGAACTAGACGTACGTGACCTAAAAAGGCACGTGCTGTCACAATATATATGGCTTTTATATGATAAATAGTCATAAAAGATTCAATCACTTGAAGCAAACAGTTGAATTTTTAGGCGAAAAATTATGTGCCGTTAATTATATATATAAAATTCGTTGAATTTCAAGTGAAGCTACTGTAATAGAACATATTAGGAAAATGTGTGGACCACTGGTCATAGACTTGGGTGAAATTTCAGAATTTAATGAATTTAATAAAAAAAAACAAGAAAATTAGCTTTAAAATATTCTAATATTCTTAAAAATCGAAATTTTGTAATTATTATTCATTTTATGGAAGATGTTTTAAATAATCTTAAAGAATATTCATTAAAATTTCAACAAAGAAGAGCTACATTAATAGGAGTAAATGGACTTTTTAAAAAACTAATTAAATCAATAATACATTTTGAGAATAACAGGGACCCAAATGTTGAAAATCTATTATCCGAAGTTAAATGTAACGAAGAAATATAATGTTCAGTTGAAATAAATAAAAAAAAGCACAATTCAATGGAAAGAAATTAAATTATTAACAAATTTAGAAATACCTTTATTATCAGAAATAAAGAAGCAACTAATTAACGCTTTGTTAGAAGAAATCAATTATTATTTTCCGAAAAAATTATTTAAATGAGTGATATTTTTCTAAAGAAATTCTATAGAACTAGAAACTTATGGCCGGAAAGAAATTTCAGCATTATCAAAGCATTATTTAATTTTAAAAATAAGGAAATTGTTAACGACTGGAGCCGTATGTTAGTAAGAGTTTTTAAC
>JAQGAN010000351.1:0-11506 GCA_034697745.1 Nothrus palustris
TCTCTCTCTCTCTCTCTCTCTCTCTCTCTCTCTCTCTCTCTCGCAGTCTCTCTCTCGCAGTCTCTCTCTCGCAGTCTCTCTCTCGCAGTCTCTCTCTCGCAGTCTCTCTCTCGCAGTCTCTGTCCGCCTGTCTGTGTCTGTATGTATGTGTCCTGAACTGCATCATCAATAGTAGTTAAAAGGGAGGAGAATAAGAAGTTTTATTTGAGGGCATTGCACACATAGCACACAAAACGCCGATATAATACAACATGCAGTAAATTCTTGTGTTGTGTGCAATGCATGTGTTTTTGTAGTTTAGCTGTAGTGCGACTTTTAATTCAGATACGCACTGCCGCTCGTTTCACACCAGCAAAACTGCAAAAACGCCAACTGTGATGGCTTTGATGGCTGTTATGGGTGGCGATTAAATAAATTGCACGTGTTCGATTGGAGACCAACAGAGGTCATATAGCAGTATATATTGCTTCTAGACATTTAACAAGAATCGTCCATTTCAAGGACATCCGTGAACGCCCTGAATGTATACAATACACTCCCGTTTTTTGCCATATTCTCATAGTTATAAAGATGAGTCCTTTGAACAGGTTCTTTACGGACCAACTTTTAAAACTCATATTTTTACAAATAATATTAAGAACAGTACGTTCTGCTCTAAAACAGTTCAAAACAATGGTTTTATGTTTTTTAGGTTCGTTAAAAAAATTTTACTGAAAAGTAAATTTTCTGTAATTTAATTAATGAGGCGAAAAGGGGACCCATTTCTTAACTGTTGGGTCAATTGTTTGCTAAATATCGCACTAAACACTATTGATATATTGTGTATCTCTATTTTTACTCGTATATGAATATAGTTCGTGTTAGTGTATAGTACTTACTATTGTTAAAATACTAAAATTTCTCATTTTATACTAAATTTAGTATTAGATTAAGTTCATTATATTTGTTGTTCATCATCTTTAAATACTCATCAGTCATAAGCACTATTATAAGCATCTGATTAGTTGAATGTTTAACATTAATTCAAAGGACAATTAATCTTAACTGGAATTACTATTTAAACGGAAATAAGGATTTCTATAATAATTACAAAACTTTCCAATAAAAATAATTTACAAAGATTTTTTGATTTATGGTTAAAAAACAAATTGTATACTTAATGACATAAGTTTTGGCACTTTTAACTTATTGCAATACAACATTGACTCTCATCTATGTTTTTATTTTACTATAACAGTTAGGGCAGAGACTGGAGATGAGCTGCAAATACTAATAGCAAAGTTAGCTTAGGATAAAAGCCAAATGACAATCGATCGAAATAGTGTACTGTAACAGCACTAGCCATCGGCTCAATGTGTGCCATTTCATGCCTTTCAACTACTTTAGTCTATTTTCAAAGATATTAAAACGCGTGTTAAGACGTATTATTGATTGACTTGAGTTGAAATTATATTAACAACTATAGTATTGATTAATTGAGTTGTTAGGAGCTAAGCAAATCTTATTTATTTTCTAGTAATCTATTTCTATCACAAAAGTGAGCCATCAATTTTAGTTTTTCATTAAAGTTACATCAGTTCTGATCAGCAGTAGTCGATCCTAAGCTAACTTAATTTTACTGTTTTAAACTTGCGAAGCATTCTAGCTATGCCTCATTTACTTAGTGACTGTCTGTTTGTAAATTATTTCTCGCTTTAAATTCATTTTAACTAATTTATTATTATTATATACTATTTCTGCTTTCATTTCATTTTTATGAAAATCTTTCAAAAATCTTTCATTAAAAAATTCTATTTTAATTATACTGTTTTGGATCAAAAGATAGTCTTTCATGAAAATAATAATGATTTGAATATTTTAAAATCAAAAATTTATTATAATTTATAAACAATAAACATAATAGAGAATATACGAATAAATAAACTGATTGTGAGTGCCTTTGGCAAAGCAGGTTTCATTTATTGTTAAGTCAAGCGTTGCATACATCCACCTGAAATAAATGTGTATATGTGCTCAATATAACCTATGCGGTACCTGTACTTGTATACGACAGCGTTCTGTATATCGTGAAAGACGTCTGTTTGCTATAATGAATATATGCTTTGCTGTGTGAGTGAGAGAGAGAGAGGGAGAGAGAAGGAGAGAGAGAGGGAGAGAGAAGGAGAGAGAGAGAGGGAGGGAGAGAGAGAGCGGGCTACACAATCTATGAAAATGAATGCACCTGTTATTCTGCACCTGCAATAATTGGCTCTATTTCTCTTTTTTTTAATATTGCACGCGTTTAATGACCGCTTTGGAAACCTGAGCTCGTATTTAATAAAGTATAGCATTGTTGCTAAGGTAAACAGCAAGCGATGTTGAGTTTTTTTATCACGTAAATAATAATAATAATGTACGCATATCTTATTTATATATTAATAAAAAAGTATGGAAAAATGCACCTCTGCTGTAATGGTTGTTGTCGAATGCATGCACGGATATGCCGAATATATAAGATTGAAGTAGTAGTAAATAATAGGCTGGTATATTAGAGTAGAGAAACAGCCATTATTTTATTCGGTGTGTTGCACAGTGTGCTGATGCGCGTGACGCGTTATATACAGAGTTGTTTTGGTACTGTAGGTCGGCATGAACTGGTTGGCTTTATGCCCAGTTTGCAGTTTGTTAGCTCGTTCTTGTGCTGTACGTGGGCTTATATTTGATGATAATATTATATTGAATAGACTGAAGCCTTTCTAGTTGTAGATACTATGCCTCTGTTTTGCTGTCTATGCCTTTCACATTCTGTCGACTGATCACCAGTTTGTGTATTTGTTTTGGGAGGCGTTCATGACTTTTGAAATAACTTTTTGGTTCACAATTATAACCAAACTTATGAATCGAATTTAATTTAATAAACAGCGTAACTGCTTTGTTGATCAGTGCTGGTCTTTGAGACCTGGTCTTGAGATCTTCTTATTGGGATCTTCTCATACAATTAGCGGATATTTGTATGTGTGTAAGTATTTGCTCATTGCATAAGCCTTTTAACTAAATTTATTTTACTTGTACGATATCAGCGCTGCCTTATTATTGATCGAAACTTAAATTAGTAACTGTCGGGTTCTTTTGCTTTATAATGACTGCTGCAGATGTTTCTCACAGAACTGCTCAGCTCTTCTTTGCCCGCGTATTATGTTTATCAGTTCTATCTTGAGATGAGATGAGCGCTCACTTACTGATTAACATTCACTTTCACAAACTTCATTCCATAGACATTTATCCATATCTTTATCAATGTATTTCAATTATTTATTTGCTTAATTAGTTCTGCGAAATATTTTATTTTACAAATATTTATTCAAATACTTTCTTTAAAACCAAATCAAAACAAACATTCATTTTTTTACTAATATTTTACTACTAATTATTATTAAATTTCAATCATTTTAGTTGCAAAACATAATATTAGTTCTAATATTAACTATAAATTTATTAACTTTCAAATCTACTCTATTATAAGCCATATTTTGAAAACACTGTAATGAGAAGTTTTATAAAATCATTTTTGAAGATAGGATTTAATGTACTTTTATTCTTATTTATTGAATAGAGCTTTCTTTTCGGTGCTTCTAATGATTTCTTTTATAATAATTTGAGTTCAAAAAGTTTTATTATATACTAATTTTTACAATTCATAAGAAATAAGGATTCATAAGGATTTTGATATTATTTTTATAAAAGGAGTTATATACAAATTTTATAGGAATTATCTTTTTTTCTATTAATCATTTGTCATTTACTTATTTTTAAAATAACTTTAAAGTTTTATAAAAGTAAAATCAAATTTTAACATTAGACTCAATTTTTATTGTTGATAAATATTTTAAAGTTATATAATTAGGGGTAAAATTAACTTTTTTCAACGCGATTTCATATACAAGCAATTGTGATATTAGTAGCTGTGAAAATTTGGAGCTCCTTTTGTCATTTTAACAAGATTAATTCGTTTTTTCTCTCTTACAAATTATATAGTCTATTTTGAATTCTCTTAATTCTATACATTTGGACACAAACTCGAGCTAATAGTAGATTATCTGTTGGTCAAGTCATAGCAATGAGAAAATGTGCAGACACACCATAGTCGCATTTCTGGTATAGTTTGTTCATATCATTTGACCAAATCATGAGTTTCAATATATGTTCTCATTTCCTAAAGACTTGAGGCAATTCTCGTGCAAAAGCACGTTCTGAGCAAATGAGTGATAATAGGAATAAAGTGCTACTTTTAGCAAAGTTTTGGTGAATTTTTATTCCTATAATACCAGTGTTGGTAAGTGCGTGTTTGAATGCTTTCCTAATATCACGCCAGTCAGGCCTTCAGCTTTGCTGTAAGTAAAGCAAGTAAAGTATGCTTTGGAAGTATGCTTTGCCTTCTCGTAATACACCTGTGCTAATGGCATTGCACGCATTGAATCAGGCGTGGAATAAAAACTTTTTTGAGTGGATGACGAATAAATTGAAAAAATACTCTAAACAAGTAGCGATTCAAAAGGTTTTGTCTCAATATAAAACCGTATGTTGTATTTCTGTTTTATTTGTCAGTTTAGACCTCTTTCTCCCTTTGTTTCAATATATCCTTGACTTTAATTGGCACGAGTTTATAGTTTAGTCTATGCACTCTCGCGCTCTACTCAACATCCAATAGATCTCAAGCGCGACTGTCTTTCATTCTGAGCCTGTCTTTCACATTGTAGTGTACATTATGTTTTCTGAGCGCTAAACTCCAAATCGATTCTTTCAGATTGTATTGCATTTGTTCATACAATTTGTGAGTGACTGACAATTGTTAGAATAGCTATATCTCTAACATAAGGAAGTTATTAAACTCTAGTTCGATATCGAAAAAATAATATATTATGTTTTCAAAATAGGAATAATTTACTTTCGATTTTAAAAAATAAAGATCATAAGTTGTTTATTTAGATAGTACTAACTTTAGTACAGTATTTATATATTTTGTTGAGCTTTGATTTTTTAAAAAATATTTTGATTGGTTCATAAATCTTTATCGAGCTTTATCTCATTCTTCTATTGTATGATTTAGAAAAGCTCACAAACAAAATCCTAATAATATACACAAATTTATACTTATTGTAACCTTCAGTGTATTTAATAGAAAAAAAAAGTTTGTCTTTGCGTTTTCTTTCTCACGAATTTTTATCAGCTTATAGTTAGAGATGTGTTTTAATTCAATGCGTTGTTAAGCGCACGTAACAGAACCCCTACTATGACTTTTATGATAGGAAAAAGTGCTATTTTATTTCCATCAAAGTTCGCATTTTCCGTGGGAATGAAGATAATAAGCCGCGTTCAATGCAAGTCCAGTACTGTTGACAATTGCATTGCCAGTAAAATAACACGCATTGCATATCTCAAGTTGAATTCGTGCCCATTTGAGCCCTTAATAACGAGTATCACTGGAAAAAAGACGGAAGTCTGTTCACTGCCACGACGACGTGGCAACGACGACGTCCGACAATCATTGGGGCGAATCACCTTTTATTGTACGCAATCACAGCTTAAATACAGTGAGAGTTATATTCTCGCGCAAATCATTAAAAATTCATATAAGATATTTTTTCAAAAGCACAGGTATACGTGCTATTCAGTCATTGAAGTTGCCAAATGACTAAAAGTCACTTGTTAGAGTTGGCGTATTCTTTAGTATATCTTGTTTTACGTTTAATTAGAAGCATCCTCTTCCTGTTCACAGTATGTCTTTTCTGAGTAATGCTTTCCAACAATCTTTACTATAATGTAATACACAGTATGCATGCGATTGCCATTATATTAACCGTTAACACGACAAACTACCGTACATTACATACAATATCTAAAATTGTATACTAGTTTTATATTTCGTTATTCGACTGAACTGAATAGATATTGAGTTCATTTTTCTTGTTTTAAATAATGCTCTCAAATAATAATTATATATTGAAGTATAAAATTGAATCTAACTATAAAATTGAAGTGTTTATCGACTAACACCGATGTAATTTTAACATCAATTTTAATGTAAATTTATGACATAATTGATATATTTATTGGTTTTTAGAAGGTCTGATCAGTGAACTAACGTTGAGTTTGTTATTTTATGTTTAGATCCGATAATAAAGAAATCCGAGTCATAATAATAATGAGCAAAAAGAAGTATTAGTGCATCAGTTGATGTAATGGAGAAAAAGACAGAGTCGGGAGAATTGGATCTATCAGTTTCTAAACTTATGAGCGGTTGTTCTGCTGGAAGAGGAAAAAATCGTTTGAAAAATAATGAGCTACGAAGCGATGCTTCAATCTCGTCAAGTTTGGGCTCATTGTTGAATTCAAGTGTTTCACTCGAACCAACGCCTCCTTTATTGCCAACGCGAAGCAGTATCTCTTCATTGCTATCATTGAGTCATTTACGGTTATGGGAAAATCCAATCACTGCTTCGGCTATATCTGCAGCCGCGGCAATGACACACTTAATGGATATTAATAATTCTGCTTTTTCTTCAGCCTTTGGGTAACTATCAATATATATAACAATATATACCGTATATGTGTGTAATATTATAGATATCCTATTTTATTATATGTCTTATATTAGAAATGATGGCTTTATTACTAATTTGTTTTTTTCTATTTAAAAAGTGGTAAATCAAGTGAAGATCATAGACCTGGCAGTCGTAATATGTGCATAATATGTGGTCGAGTGGCTCGAGATGAGAATGAACTGGAGCGCCATATGTTAACGCATTCGATGGAAAAAACATACCAATGTGTCAAATGTGATAAAACATTTAAGAATTTACGCAATCAGCAAAGTCATCAGTTTTTATTCCATAATATTACAGATGGATTGTCGGCCAATCGGATGCAGGGATTACTCAGGACTTCCAAAAAGAGAAAATCAAACGTTTCCGAATCTTATAGTGAAGAACCACTCGATGTGACGATGCCTGACATGAAAAAGAAAAGGATGGACTCGAGTTGGAACAGTCGCGCCTTTGATTGTACGTCACCTGAAGATTATAAAACCAAAATGAATTGCGAGACAAATACAAATAAGTCAATGTCAGCAGTTATCAATACGACAGCATTTCCCTGCACTTCATGTCATAAAACATTCGCCACTGAAGTTGACTTAAAGGCACATTTGATGCGTCACTTAACTCAACACCCATTTGTTTGTCTCGCATGTGGTAAAGGCTTTAAATATGAGCACAGCTTAAATTTTCATATAAAATCATATCATAACAGTAGTGGCAATATTAACAACAATAACAACTCTTCCTCTACAATAAACAATATGGAAAACGAGACTAAACATTCTGATAGTCAAAGATTGAGTGATAATGAGATTAAAAGTGAAAATAAGATTAAAGTGGAATCAGAAAACACGTCTGAAGCAGATTATGAGGCGGAGACCAGTCTTGATGAAGACTCTGACGAGGACAATGACAATGACAATGATAATGATAATGACTCGAACCATAATAAGGATTTATGTTTCGATTATGGCGCGCCCGCCAACTTTGCAGCCCGTAGTATACAAATAAAGTCAGAAAAGATTTTGATAACTCTGTTAGAAGGTATACATCCGGTTACAGAGCAAACATACATTCTGTACAAGTGCTGTCTGTGCGGGTTTGCATTTCCGAGCTTAGAACCAGTTATACTGCATATGCAGAGCAGTCATTTGAATACTAATAAAGAATTTACTTGTGATAAATGCGGAGCAAATTTCAAATGGAGAAGTGAATTGAGTTTACACGAACAGCTCCACAAAGCAATGGATCAAAACGATAAGAGTGGACAACTCTCTGTACCGTCTTTCATGCAACCAAATCTAGTTCTAATGAGCACTGACTTTGGACCCAATCTCTCTCCATCTCATACTAATAATAATAACAATAATAGTATTTCTAACAATAATAATTGTTTATCAGAAGGAACGACACTTTGTGATGAAAAGTTATCGCAAAACAAACCGCACAAATCGATTAAAGCCACAAAACAGAAGTCAGAACCGCACCATTCCTCTGATATTATATTGAAAACTGAAGACCTTCAAAGTCAAGTTTCATTATCTCAGAAATTTCCAGCCGCGATAATTAGGGGGGACATAGAAGAGACGGCCCCCGGACAGTTCAAATGTCGCTTTTGCGATAAAACTTTCGATCGAATATTTTCAGTTCATAGACATGAAAGAGTTCACACAGGATTCAAGCCCTGCATCTGCAAGACATGCGGCCGAGGCTTTAGTGAAAAGAGAAATCTAAGGCATCACATCATTCGATTCCATAGCGATGGCAGTGGTAGAGAGCTATTGAAGAGGAATCGCAAAGACAAGACCAATGGCAACTCGATTAATAAGCGCAAAGTTGCCACTTCTTTAAAAAAGGCAGCGCTTAAGATCTTAAACAATGGCAATGAGACGACTGAGAAGATCAGCAGTGATGACAATAATTGTGATAAAAAGAGCATTGAGTCTAAAGATTCACAAATTTGTACCAATGATGAGAGTATTAAGACTTCTTCCACTAGTGTTGAGTCTTCCATAGAATGTGTTAACAGTACAAAAGTTACGCAAAACAATGCTTCCACTTCTTCGACACGAAGACGAAAAGGGAAACCCAGCAAAAAGATAATTACCACCGAAGAGTTTTCTCCGGTTTCGCCCTCTTTTTCAACGGTAGAAAACATTGAAAATCATGACAACGACGAAACTCAAAACACAGATAAAAGCAAAGACGAAACTGACGCCAACTCAGGTTCAGAGATCAATCCCAACGACTTTCTAGAGACGAAGTTTCGATGTCACGGAGCTTTCTTTTCTAGTTATAACCCCAGGTATTGTTTACATTTGTTGCTTATATTTTGAAATAATGAAGTCTATAAGTATTTGTCTTATTATTTATGGAACAGATTGGGTGTCGTCGAAAAGCCCGTAAAGCGAAACGAAGCGTGTCGCCCACTATTAGGACCCGACGGCAAATTTTTGTATCCGTGCACTTATTGTAATAAAACGTTCTGCTCTCTGTCAGACCTGAACCGTCACATGAACTTTCACGAAGACGTGAGACCTTTTAAGTGTGAATTTTGCAATTATCAGAGTAGGACTCATTCGCAATTAAAGGTTCATATGTTAAGACATGCAGGTATTGATTGTTAATATATTTATAATAATGAATTGCGATTGATGTGATTGCTATTTGCTTTAGGTATTAAACAATATTTGTGTCAAGTGTGCAATTATAACGGCGTAACGCAATCTGATCTGAACCGACACTGTAAGACACGTTCTCACGCGTTGAGAAGCGCTAACATATGTCCGCTGTGTTCTCTTGGTTTCTCAACGCGTACACTACTCGATGATCATGTAATCAAATTCCATGAGGCATCAGAATCATCATCCAATTCATCTGATAAGTCAACCAAAACTTCGAATCAATTATCAAAAGCGACTCCAGAACGCAATAATAATGACTATTCATTTTCATCGAAAAGCTTCTCAATGAAAGAGATCTTAAATTAGAAAAGTTTAATTCAAATAAATTTAAGAAAACATTTAATATAAGAGTTGTATATTTGTTTCGCCTTCAAGTTAGCATTTCTCGAGTTAAATATAAGATATGCTGTGATTTATAAAGTGTTCCTCTTTCTAAATATAAATTATGCGTAATATTAATATTTTCTATTTGTGCAATACTTTTAATTGAATTGAATCTTTTTTTCTGTTAATACAACAATTGAAGAGGTGGAGGATTTTTAATATAACTAAATATTATATTTGATTATAATTAAGATTAATAAAAGTACATATTATTGAATTATACTCTTTAAATATTTATTTCACAACTTGTTTCACATATTCTGGTTTTGGATTGTCTGACAAATACTTCTGAAGATAAGTACACGTGACCCGC
Organism: Nothrus palustris; assembly: GCA_034697745.1. Taxonomy (NCBI): domain Eukaryota; kingdom Metazoa; phylum Arthropoda; class Arachnida; order Sarcoptiformes; family Nothridae; genus Nothrus; species Nothrus palustris. Next base: position 9,957 of record JAQGAN010000351.1, read on the forward strand.
ATTTTCAGATTTTTCTTCACCACATATTCAAACGCTTCCTAACGAAAAAGAAAGATATCATTTATTAATAATTATTATTTGCAATCATATAAGTTTAAACTCCGACTTGGTTTTGGTTATAAGTAGTTATAAGTTGCTTACTCTATGCAAACACCCCTTTGTCGTTGAAACGCTTCACTTAATGTCTAAGATATGTTAATCTCATTTATCACGTCTTAAAAATATAACCTTTGGATGATTTATCAATTTTCATATCATATTCTGTATAAATCATAACATATTTCAAATAAATGAAATGCAACGCAAACATTGAACTTCAGCTCTGAGCTTACTGTATGTATTAATACTGAATTCATATTTCAATTAAGCTTGAGATCGGATCTTAACACGGAAAATAGGTTTTACGGGCTCGAGCTTGTGATCTGATCGACAGGACTCACAATTTATGTAAGAATATAAGGAGATGTTAGACGAAAAGTAGACAAAAACAGTAAATACAGTACAAGTACATTATCTCAACTTTAAATAAACATTTTAAGGCATTTTAAACATTGTAGATTTTTCTAAATTTATAAGTTATAAATTATAGCCTCCCCTGGTTTGAGACCAAACTAAGCCCAAATCCGCCATTTAGCTACTCCTGAACCACATATTTCGGCAGACATTGCCTATGAAAGTATTAGACTATTAACAATTCTTACAATTTAGAAATTCTTTTCAAATATAAACCATTTTGTTATCTATTATAATATTTTGCAAACCATATCCTTAACTCAGTTAGTTTTTCACTAATTTATAGCAATTAATGGTTGCAAACCTGCGCCAACTTCTTTGCGATTCCCTTTCCCTGTAATGATTGCGGAACTTCTGTTCAAATAAATAAGCAAATCATTTAATTAAACAAATGGTTAAATCATTAATTATAAGTTATAGATAATACCAGTGTGATAGAGGTCTACAACTCCAGGGCTGACTTCTGTATAACTTAGAAGTGCCTCATCTGTGGATCCGTTTATAAATTGGAAACGAATTGTTTGCATTTAATCATAAATATCATATATTGATCATATCTATTATTACTAAGTCGCGTTAAAGGTGTCAAAGGTGTCAAAGGTGTCAAAGGGAAAGACTTGGCATTATTGACAGCTTTTCAATGAAAGTCGGTATACATATGTAGTTCGAATATGAAAGAATTTTTTATTGGTTAAAAGTAGTTTTCGAGATATTCGACTTTATGTTACATAGATTTAATGTTAAATTACTCTATCAAAAGGTTAAGTAAAGACTGCGAGTACGACAGGTTAGGTGAACGCTGCGAGTAAGCGATCGTAATTAATAACCTAAGTTGGGATACAGTAATCCCAAGCTTAGGTTATTTATTTTGGAGCAACACTTGTACCCATACTTAAAATTAACATTAAGTCTATAGAAGACATAAAGTCGAATATCTCAAGACATAAAGTCGAATATCTCAAGACATAAAGTCGAATATCTCAAGACATAAAGTCGAATATCTCAAGACATAAAGTCGAATATCTCAAGACATAAAG
>JAQGAN010000352.1:0-11502 GCA_034697745.1 Nothrus palustris
CAAAAACATTGGAAACAAAAAATTCTCTTTTCGAACTTAAGTTGTGACGCTATTTTAGGCATGTTCCCAGGGGGGTACCCTCACTAAACCTAGCCAAAATTGACTCCTTATTTTTATCGATTTTTCAGCAAAAAATCAAAAGATTAATCGCTTGGGGCGGGGGTCAGCTGATTTTTTGAAATTAATTATTGCTCCATAGACGTAATGGTAAAAAATTTCACTAAACTTTTTTTTATCTCTTTAACTGTTATATCTATAAATCTGAAATTCTAGTAATATAAGTACTACTTAGTGGGCTATCGAATGGGGGTAGTGGGAGGCTCTGCCCAGCCACAATGGGATGTGGTTCCTAATCCTTTATAGAAGTTTACTTTCAATTAAATGCTATGGCTATGACATAACAAGTAGATTACAAGTTATCAACATTTCTGATGAGCTACTCATACAATATGTATTGTCAATAAATGACTTGTGATTAAAAACCCCACAATTCATATCCCTATATATAAAGATATCTCTAATACGTTACTATGGCTACGAAACGTCGTAAGTTTATATATAGGGGTATGAATTGTGGGGTTTTTAATCACAAGTCATTTATTGACAAATATAAGAGTTTGAGTTTGAGATTATTTATGTAATCATAAGTTTATATGCATATGAATACAACTGTTTATTAATAGTCTATATTAATAAATTATAAATAAATATTACACCCATTTATGGATTACTATATTTTGAAGTTTTGTTAAAAGTTAGTTCCTATTTATTTAGCAATAGTTTGTGTGCAGAAAGTGATGGCTTTATATACATCTGATTGGAATCCATTGGGAAAAGACATTTATTATCGCAAATTTGAATTGAACTCAATGTTATGGACAAATGAAGTGAATCTCAATGACCTGAATGTCTCTGCGGCTCCGTTTGGAGGACCTATTGGTTCGTCTATTGTTGTTATTGTTGTTATTATTACTGTATTATATATTAATGTGTAAATGAAGTCTAATTTTGATTTCATTTATTGATAATTTGATTACAGCCCTAATCCGTGACGACAAGAAGATCTCTGTCCGCAACGGAAACGCTAATCTTCCTCTTAAGTCAAACAAAACAAATATATATATTTTTTCATCAGTGGGTACTCTGATATCGACCATCAAATGGACAGGTTCTGAGTTGGCTCTCATTTCTTGGTCTAATCGCGAAGACTTGCTTTGCATTCAAGAGGACGGCATTGTCTTTGTTTACGACGTTTACGGCGTTTTGCAAAACACATTCACTTTAGACCAAGAAATCAGAGACACAAAAGTATTGCAGTGCAAGACGTTTAACAGTCTTTTAGGAACTGGTATTGCAGTCCTGACAACAACGCATCGGTTCTTTATTCTCAATAATATAATTGATCCTAAAATTCGACGATTAGCCGAAGTTCCGGGACTTACGAGTGAGCCTTCGAGTTGGGCTATAATCGCATCCAATAAAGAAAGTCAAATAATAGTTGCAAAAGAACATGAGATATATTTACTTAATTCTAAAGACCAAAGCTGTGTTATGATTACTCCCAATTTTAGTTCTCCCTTTTCTTCGATAACTGAGATGTCGGTGTCTTTCGACTCGAGTAATATCGCTCTCTTCACAGATACCGGACTTCTATGGATCGGACAAACAGCTAATCAACTCAAACATAATTATTGTGAGTTTGACACTAAATGCAAAAAAGCTAAACCACAACAGCTTTTATGGTGTGGTGAGGGAGCAGTTGTCGGTCTTTGGAAGAATATTCTGTTAGTTGTTGGACCTGAAAAGGATTGGCTCAATTATGTGATAGACGGACCCATTCATATGGTTCAAGAAATAGATGGAATCAGAATTATTGGTAATGACACTCAAGAACTATTACAACGCGTTCCACCAGTTGTTGTGGACATCTTTTGCATCGGATCCATATCTCCGGGAGCTTTACTTCTAGAAGCGAACAAAGAATTCCAACGACACAGTCATAGAGCGGATGAATACGTGCGAATGATTCGCGAACGCAATGAAATCGAAACATCTGTCGGTCAATGTTTAGAAGCGGCCGGACATGAGTTCGGTGTAAGCACTCAAAAGATGCTTTTGAGAGCCGCTTCTTTTGGTAAATGTTTTGTGCCTCAAATGGATCCCAAAAGTTTTGTGCAAATGTGTCAAACGCTTCGTGTTCTCAATGCTATCAGACATCATAGCATTGGAATCCCTTTAACTTTCAATCAATTAGAAATGTTAACAATGGAAGTGCTTTTAGACCGTTTAATATTAAGGCGTCATTTTTGTTTAGCTCTTAAAATTGCCTCTTATCTCAAAATCCCGGACCAAAGCGGGTCCGCAAGAATATTAGCCAATTGGGCCTGTTTTAAGGTTAAACAAACCTACCTCGACGATGAACAGATTGCTAGGGATATCTCCAATAAGTTGGGTTATGCGCCCGGAATTTCATATTCGGAAGTGGCCAATAAAGCAATCGAATGCGGACGAACACAACTTGCTATCAAATTATTAGATCATGAGTTAAGGTCGAGCCAACAGGTGCCTCTTCTTCTTAAGCTTAAACAACATAGACTTGCTCTCCAAAGAGCTATTGAGAGCGGAGACACTAATCTCATACATGTTGTGATCATTCGCATCCGTGAAGTTAATCCTTCGGGCGATTTTTTGATGCTTATTCGCAATTATCCAATCGCTTATTCTTTATTTCAAAAGGTAATCAACATTTGATTGATTATACAGTCGAACCCGTTTATAACTCACAGATAGGTGCAGCCAAAAGTGCTCGTTATAACCGTGATTCGTTATAAGTGTCCACTTTTTAAAGATATCTAAGGAATCGGTACATACAATATGATTCGTTATAAGCGGTATTCGTTATATCCTCGTTCGTTATAAACGGGTTCGACTGTAATTGAATTTGAGATAATAATAAGTTTTTATGACTAGTTTTGTAAAGAAGATGACAGAGAAAAGTTGAGAGATATGTTCTATCAAGAAGACGACTTCATTTCAGAAGGCAATTGTTGGATAACTCAAAGCATGTCAGCCAATAACATGACTCAAAAGCAGAGTTGTTTGCAGTCGGCATTCGATTCGTTTAAAAAAGCGAGAAATGAATTCCTTTCTTCTCAAATCGACGAACATTTAAGACTTTTTAAATATCAAATCAAATTAGAAGAAAAATTTCGTCGCAAATACGTTGAACTCTCTTTACAGCAAACAATGCAACAGCTTATTGTCGATAAAGAGTACAAATTAAGTGAAGAGTTGAAGAAAGACTTCAAAGTTCCGGATCGGAGGTATTGGTGGTTAAAAATGAATGTTTTAGCCGAAAACGGAGAATGGCTTGAATTGGAAAAATTGAGTAAAATTAAAAAATCGCCCATTGGTTATGAAGTGAGTGAATTAGCTGTAAATCAATTGTATAGTATTGTAATTTTGAACTTTTGATAAGCCATTCGTTGAGGTCTGTCTGAAGCACAGGAATCGATACGAGGCTCAAAAATATTTGATTAAAGTCAAGGAAGAAAATAAAGTCAAATATTATGTTAAAGCCGGGTATTATTACTTTATTACTGTTTAATATTGACTTTTGAATTTGATTTTGAGATATGATTCCAAAAAATATAAAATCAAATTCACTCTTATAGTCTTATAAACTTTCTAATAATCAATTGATTGACAGTGTTCTTGAAGACGCAGCAAAATTGGCATTTGATTCAAAAGATTTGGACGCTTTAGACTATGTGCAGACCAAATGTGGACCAACCAATCGAATACTTGTAGAAAAAATAAATGTTATGAAAAATCAACTCAAATCTAAATAAATATACAGTTTTATATATCACCCAATTGTGTTGTTTATTATTTAGAATAATAATTAATAATAATAATAATAATAATAATAATAAAGAGTGATATAAAGAGACATTACATTTGATGAGAGAATGAAATTGCATTTGCATTTGATACATGACTTAGATATTTAATTAATTTTTTAGTTTTTAGAAAACTAGCAAAAGAAGGTCACAGCGAACACATAGTATTGTAAAATGTGAAAATGTTAGACGCCTTTAAATTATATTATAATAACTAATGATTCGATTCAGGACTGATCGCATTTAACGGAAGATTCTTTCAAATGAGTTGAAGTTTGTAAACATTCAGACGATTCTCGCGAAGGATTCAAACTATTCCTATCTTCTAATGAATAGATTGGGTCCAAATTTGATAGCATCTCAATTGGGTTAGAATTTGGATTAGGGCTGGCGTTGGACTTAACCATTGAATTGGCGGTGTGTTGATTGGTTGACCAGTTTTTGTTATTGGGCTTTTTGTTATCTTTGTTATCATATTTAGATTTGTCGTCCAAATCAATGATACTTATGAGAGGAGAGCCGTTCACGAAATCGACTTGAGTTGCTTTTGGTTCAGTAAAGTTGTCTAATTCAGAGTTTATAGAAGTCTGTGTTTGTGTTTGTGATTGTGAGATCATTTCATTCAAAGCAGGTTTAATATTGTGTGTGTTGTGTGTATGCAATACAATGGTTGCATTGTTTTCATTAATTGGAGAAAATGGTTCTTTTTCTTCTACTAATCCATTATCACTTTCAACATTTCTTTTCCTAAAAGATTTCAAATTTCTCCAACTCTTCCAATTCGTTCGCTTTAAGAGTTTAGACAAACCGGAACCAGAAGTTTGATGTTTCAAATCTAAAGCCTCATTGGTTTTCTTAATCTGAGCCGAATGTCCATTTCCGGGAACATTGGGCTGTTTGGGTATAGTATTAACGCCGACTGCATTCTGGACGAACGGGATGGGAGCGGTTCCGTTGCCAACTCTTCTCATTACGTTTCTTGAATTCTCATTTGTGGTACGATTTAATAAATCACTTGTAACTAAAGCAACATTACTTTCACTACTAGTATTTACTTCATTAAAAATATCGCTCATTAATGCGTGATTATTGACTTGAAATTTTAATCCATGTTCTAATAAACCCGATGTGTTATCATCTGATGATTGAAGCATTAGGTTTCGCTCAAGACATGGATTCCTCCCCTGATGTGGTTGTAAAGGAAGTGTCAATTTTGGCTGATGTATAAATGCATTCGCAGCCGAAACTATATTCTTCTCAAAATCACTTGAAGGTGAAAATGAGACTAAGGAGTCGTCGTTTATATTATTATTACTATTATTATTGGGATATTCGAGTCGGTTCACGTAACGACTCATTTGTCGCTCATTAGACACCTTGTCGTTGACCTCCTGTCCAACAGAAGATGACGACATACCGCCTATTATATTATGAAAGCTATTACTTGCTATTCTGAAAGCATTCTTTTGGTTATTAATATTTGGAAAATTGTGAGATTGTGTATATATAGCTCCGACACAAGTAGTCAATGTTCCGCTTTTATAGCGTTCCCACAGAAGCGGTAATTCCATGAGTCGTTCCTCAACACAGAGAGCTGTGAGCCGCGCCTCTGCGTCGTGATCCCAACAATCCTCTATCGTCTCTTTGAGAGCACGGATTGCGGGATTACTGTCTTTCCAAATGTCTGGAAAGAGTGGACGAGCTTTATTTCGAGTGACCAGAACTTGCATTTGTTCAAAAGTCGGGTGTTGTTCGATTTCGTGTTCAAAGGGCTGCTTATAATTGGGCACTTCTATGCCTTGATATAAATCAGAGCAACGACTGGCGATTTCCCACAACACCAAACCGAGTGCGTAGACATCGATCTGCTTCATAGCGGACTCGCAGTCTCGCAGATTGACCGCTCCCTCAAGTATTTCTGGAGCCATATATCGAAGAGTCCCGACATCGTTGAGAGAAGCCGTTTGTGAATCAAATATTTCTCCGCACGAGTAATACTTAGAGCCAGAGATGCGAATTGCGAACTGGAAATCACAGATCATACAACTGCCGTCTACTTTCACTATTATATTCCTAGAGCTGAGGTCGCGATGAGCGACACATGGCTTCAATTTATCGGACTTTTTGATTTCTGAGTGCAAGTACGCCAACCCTTGAGTGGTTGTCTGAACCATTTTGCACATTGTCGACCAATCTATTGTGTGGTTCCGTAAATAGTCCTGAAGACACCCGAATGGCGCGTAACTTAACACTAAGTGATACTCAGGTCTGCCATCATTTGTCATCTTTTCTTGACATCCAAGAAATCGAGGCAAACAGTGATGATATTCCATGAATGGTAACAGATATATATCCTTTTCATTTAAATAGTATTGTCGATACTGCGAGGCAAATATTTTGACGGCCACTGTCTGTTCATTGAGAGTTCCCTTCCATACAGAACCATAGCGTCCGCGACCGATAACTTCAATCAACTTTAAGCCCTCGAAATCATACATTATTGAAGAGTTTTGAGATGTGGAGGATTGCGATTCTAATAAATGAAGTGAATCGGTATTCTTGTTATTTTTGTCGTTAGTGTCGGCAACGGTTGAAGTGAATGCTCGACAACAAATGGCAGTTCCAAATAAAATAAAAAATAAACAAACAGTAGCTGCAATCGCTGCTATTGTTATTGTGTCATTCGATCTATTCTTGTACTTTTCAGAACTTTTCAATTTATCTGAAAATAGCCATAAAAACAATTCAAGTTTTAATTCAACAATTCATTATCAATTTATCATTAGCTCTATTTATTTTAATACCATTTGAAAATTGAGATATTGTTGGATTTATCGTTTCTTCAATAAGATCGAAAGCCTCAGTAATATTCTCATTGCACATAAGGCCAGAACAGCAGCAAAACTTCGTATTGTTTAGAGCCTTAACCGGCTTTGAATATGAATAACACTGCGGAATACGACATTCAAAGTCGTTTGAAGTATCCCAACATCCTATCAATTATTTTGTTTTTACATTTATATTAATCACATTAATCATCAATAAATGTTATTTTTTAAACAGTTGTTAAGCAAAAAAAACTAAATTAAATTCTCTATAATTTAATTAAAATATTTTATATATTTATTAATGTCTGTCTCAAGTGTTTTGACATTTTAATTACTGATTGGATAACTGAATCTTCACTTAAAACTTATTGACTTAAAATTTAAGTGTAATATAGTTTTAGATTAATTAACTTTTTTTTATATTTAAAGTAATTCTGAGAAATAGAAAACTATTTGAAGACTTAATGAATTGTCTTAATATATTGACAAACCTTTAGCCAGAATAGTATAGAGACTAGCGTTGATCGGATCGATTGGATTGTATTGCCATAGAGTGTAACAGAAGTTGTGTTCTGTAGGACAGGTTTCTGTAGTTTTGTTTTCTAAATCTATTATCAAATGAGTTGAATTAGTATTATTTGAATCACTATTAGTTGTGTAAGAGTTATGTGTAGTTGAATGTGAGGTCGGGGCAGATCTGACGGCTCTATCAACTTCTGGCTTAGAATAGGCACAAACCAAAGAAGCAGTCGCTTTGTTTTCATCTGTTTATAAATGTAAATAAATTGATATTAAATGAGATAACATTTATTAATAGTTAAGTGAAGACTTTCAAGACTTTCAAGAGTTATACGACTTGTCTATAAATTGAAGATAACTTTTAAACCAAACAAACAAATAATTAAAGTTTCAAAACCAACCGATTTGAAAGTGAATCACAATTAAGATGAGATACCACCGGATCAGGCATTCCATGACTATTAATTAGTGCCACTTTTGGTCTATTAGACGGACATTTAAGATCATCAGTCCTTCAGATTTATTGATTTGAATGACTGATGACTTCCAACAAAAATATACAACTTCTGCGTCGATATAATCTATGAACTGAATTATTAACAATAATATCAATATTTACTGTACTTCACATTTATTAATACAATTCATTCAATTCATGTAAGGCTTGTTTGCAATAATTGTTGTTTTGCAATACTTTATATCAATAATCAATTGATGAATGAATTAATAAATATATTATTAATGTTTTTCATAACAAAATCCTTTCAATAATAATAATAACAAATGAACGAAACAAAACTTTTAATATTAATATAAATAACATCAATATTGATAAATGACAACTCAATTAATACTGTATTAATAAATATCTATTTTACTAATACTGTATTAATAAATATCTATTATCTAAATAGTTATAACTTAAGTATTTATAAGTATTTATGATTAATACATATAAATAACTGACAAATATTTGGCATAAATTCATGAATTGGTTTCTTATGATATTAGCGTCTATTTTAAGACTTAAATCTTTAAAGAGTTGAAGACTTACCACAATTTGATGTTCACTAATGAAAGACAAAACTCTCTCATTATATGAGATGTAAAAAAATTCTCAAATATTAATATATTAACAATGAATGAGTTGTTTAATTATATCACAGATTATGTCTTCAAAACTAATTAAAATTAAAGTAAATCTAAAAAGTAATAATGCATTAATGAATAGTAAAATTACTAAAAGGCAACCAATGTTATCATACAATAGTATTATTATAGTAATAGATGTTATCCTATTTGAATGATTGTTTAATATACGCGTATTTAATGCATTATAATATCGTTGATGTTCTCATTTGAATATTTGGTCAAAATATAAGCCTATTCTCAACTATTAGTGAAACGCAAATCCAGGGTCACGACTAGTCTCGTCGAACAGACTGTCTATCAGTCAGACCAAACATTCATATATTACATACCCGACACACTTATTACACAACACACGGGATCAACACTTTCAGGTTCCCTTAAATCTATTCTTCACTCAATTCATTCATTTATTCTACACTTTTCTCTCAATTATATCAGTTTTGAATTCATGTTTATTTTAAACTAATTATTATTCAAAATAACTTTTGCAAAATGTTTATATCAATAGTGATTTGTTGTGTAAATCAGACCTAAATTTTAGAGCATTTTAATAATGCAAACGTTTTATATGAGTGCAAGTTTGGTTCATTCCCATTGCAAGTCTGGTGGGCGCTCACTATGTATTGTGCAGACATAGACTGCACAGACATAGACAGTACAGACATAGACAGTACAGACATAGACAGTACAGACATATACAGTACACGCATAGACAGTACACACATATACAGTACACACATAGACAGTACACATTGACAGTACAGACATAGACATTACACACATAGACATTGCAGACATAGACTTTGCAGACGTACAGCAACTGATAAAAAAAGCACACAAAACCAGAATATCAATAGTTTCTCAGACAGTATTCACATAAGCTTTTATATAAGATATTTGTATTATATAGTGCTGTATAACTGAACGGTGCAGTAATACCTGTATCAGACCTGTACCTCATGTATTAAACCGTAAGGCATTATAGGATAAGGTATAACTATAAAGATAATGCATTTATAATTTTTGCATACAATGCAAAGCTATAATAAATAAATGTCACAAAATATCGTATATATATATTAGAGATAATAAATGCTATACATATCCAAAGTAATGATAGACAGAGTTATTTCGAGTTAAATCATTGCAAACAACTGATTGTATTTTTTGCATTCAATTCTTAATTATAGGGCAAGTTATTTAAATGTATTAATGTATGTAATAATGTATGTATTAATGTATGTATTAATGAAAGCTATTCTATAGTCAAAATGGAAACAAGTTCTACTTGGTTCAAATATCATTTGTGATTCACAATTATTAGTTTCATTATTCATCATTTGTTTAATAACAATTTATTTTATAATTTCATTTTTATGATTTACAATATTTATAAACTCATAAAACATGACATCAAATATACACTCATAAGCTGTTTAAATATAAAAATTTTTTGAAACAATTATTAAGATTTGATAAGACTTTAATAAGTTTGGCACTTGTATAGTAATATAATATTGTTATCAAATTAAAATATAAACATTGATATTTTGTTGTGAATACCCAAAAATCTAATACTGAATTTTGAGATGACATAAAAGTACCCAATGCAAGCTGACCCATACTGACCCATACTGACCCATACTGAGACATACAAAGGCCGTTTTAAACTTTTTAGGCCTATTTATGCCACACTGAAGGTTTAGCTATTCTAAAGAAATAGTTTTATGAACCAATTGTTCACAACTTTAAATACTTTAATGTCTATAAATAATTAAACAAAAGCTAAAATTCTCAGCGCATAAAAATTTTCAACACTAACCAAATTTGACACTTTTTCAATTTTGTAAAAAAATCACTACATATTTTCCATATTATTTTATTTACAAATTACTAATAAATAATCAAAACTTCAAATATATTAAAACTTATTCTGTAATAATCACTTTCAACTATTAATATTGTATAAGAATTTGATATGAATTAAACATTAGTTTTACTTTCGCTTATGTCATAATTGGTTAATTTAGTTTTATAGGTAAATATTTCAATTATTTATTTGTTTTACATCTGTTTTACATATATTAACATTTTATGTGAATTTTAGTCAATTCTAATTATAAGCTTTTCTTGAAGTAAAAATGCATTTAAAATTTGAAAGTGTAGTTTTTATGAGTTTTAAATTTAATATAATATGTATGTATAATTGTATGTGCTTTAATTTGTCCAAATTTCATCTTTAAAGATAACAAACAAACTATTTTAACAATACTTTTAAATTAAACATAAGTCTCAACAAACAATAATTAAGTTATACAATTGTTTGAAACTGATATAAACCAGATATGAACTAAATAGCATAGATAGCATATTTATTAATTGAATGCTTTATCAATATTCTTAGATGTATTGATGATATTAGAAGACACATTGGATTTAATTGATTCAACTAACTTAAGACAATTCCAAAATTGCCAATCTTGGTTCTGAAGATATTTGGTGTGAAACTGTTTAGTCTGAATGTTGGCGGACTGGTTCAATCTGAACGTAGTCACGAGATATGGCACATTTTTGGCCCGAAGCCAAAAAAGTCAATTATTCTTAATATGTTGTACTCTGAATAGAGTTGTATCGGTTTATGGTTAGTGTAATCATATAAATGAGCTGTAATGAGTCAAATAGTCAAATAACCATAATGAGGGAGATTAGTGAGACTTTCATTTTTTTCGACAAATCCAATTTTTTAATACATCCCATCAAAAACATAACGATGGTAGAAATACAGATACCACATACAGTATGTGCTATTTATAAGACAATTTGTTTGGACAAAACCTAACCTAATCTAATCTAATCCCCAAACACCCAAACACCCAATTCAACTCAAACGTGATTCACTTTCTTGTTATAGTGAACCAAACAAATTATCACATATTTTTCAATCAATATCTTTCAAGACAATTATATAATAAAGACTTTTATCTACAATTTCATTGATTTATCTAAACTTTAATTATAATCTCTAATATGAAAATAGAACACAAAAATAATGGTTTTACAGGTGGCAAAGCCTCAGGTGTTGCGCAAAAATTTTGACAAAT
>JAQGAN010000353.1:0-11502 GCA_034697745.1 Nothrus palustris
TTTAACTTCACTATAGACTTATCTGTTGAATTAGAATCAGCAAAAAAAGATGGAATAACTCTTTATCTTTAAAAATGCTAATAAAGTTTAAAATTTGATCCTCAAAATTATTAATAGTTTTAAGACATACATAACAATATGGTAATTTTTCGCTCAGTTAACACTAATTTACAATAAAAGTTTCACATTTTATTGCTAAGGACAGTAATATATTAATAACATTTCATTACTTATAATATAAAAATAAGAAATTCATTAATTTATAATTAATGTTGAATTGAAATAAAAAAGCTGTACTATGAAAATAAAATAGAATATTGAACAGCGCAGTAGCCAGCGGGTGGGCCAGGGGGCCTAGGCCCTCCTGAGATTTTAGACAATTTAAGTGTAGTTCTGTGGGATTCTCTGGGTAACATACAGCTTTAAAGTATAAATATGGCTAAGCCCCCTAGATTTAAAATACTGGCTACGGCACTGATATTGAATATAATTATCGTAAGAGTGTATGCTAATCTTATATTATGTTTTTATTTAAATTTTATTGAAAATTTGTTTTGCAAAAAGCAAAATTATTTATTGAAAACATTTCATTGAAATAAATAAAGTGAAAATCATTTTTATTATTCAGTTTATATGGAATATATTATCTAAAACAAAATTATTCTCATAAATTATCTTATAAAGACTATTTTCAAATAATTTATTATGCATGAATTTTATGTTTTTCGATAATGATCTTATTGTACTTCGAATTTCAACCAATAGAATTAAATGCTGTCTACTAAATGTGTTTTTAGAGAAAATTGTAGGATCTATATTAATATTTTATTAAAGTTATTTAATCTATGATAAATAATTTTAATATTATTGCCTGTAAATATTTTATCGGTTGAAAGAAGCTAGGTAATATCCTGTTTTACAACAACTGAAATACAGTGATACCTTTATAGAGTGAATCGCTGGGGACCGAACTCAAGTCTTCACTATAACGAGGTTTCACTATAAAGAGGTAAAATTGTATTAGTTTCTTATGATTGGGGCCGAAATCCTAATTAACACTAACGAGGATTCACTCGAAAGAGGTTCACTATAAGGAGGTTTTACTGTATTTCGAAAATATTATTTTTTCAATTTATTATTGTAAGTCACAATATTTTTTATAGAATTCCATATAAAATGTTAAATAGAGAAAGGTAGTCTTATTCTGTAAAATCTTATTAGTGACATAATATGCTTTAATATTTAAAAAGATATACATTATTATTTAGTATAACTATGATAAAACATATATAATGCATAATAATTTTCAGAATCTATTGTCAGAACAAATGGAAATGAAAAAACTAATTCGTATAATGTTTTATATAATAAGTTTATTTTGCTGTTTATATCAAATCTGTGAGATTTCAAGAATTTATTTCAGTCGCGAAACTATAACTATTGTGAGCTATGAAAGCGAAAATCCTATATCATTACCAGCTATTACTTTATGTTTAATGAAATATACATTTATTAAAGAAGAATATTTGGAACAAATATTTCCAAACAATTCATTTAATTCTAATAAGAATGAACACAATGATAAAATTATGCAATTTTTAAATAACTTGACAATTGGACAGCAATTTAAACGCTTATTCTCTTCAAAAACAATTGCAGAAAAGATTAATTGTTCAGTAAAAAGACCTATAAATATAAATAATACTAAAAAATATGTGAACTGTGGAACAATTTCATCGATAAAACTTTATATGGATTATAATTATTATTGCTTTACGTTTTTCTCGCAATTGAATGAAGAAAATAATGAAAGATATCAATTAAATGCAAATAACTTGAAAAAAACAAATAATGAACCATTAATTAGAATAAACTTTCCTTTTAAGAATGATTTACTTTACTTAGCGTTACACTCAAGGGATGAAACATTAGTGGAAAACACAGATTGGAGTTGGAAATTTTATAATGTATACATTGATTCAAAATTTATATTAATTCACTATGAAAAAACAATTGTCAAACTAATGCCTAAACCATTTAAAACTGCATGTTTTGATTATAAGACTATAGGCTATCGTTCAGGAGCTGATTGTTTATCAAAATGTGAAATTGAGAATTATGTTAACACTTATAACAAATGGCCTGAAGATTATGCTTTTAATGAAACTCAAACTGAGTTATTTATTGGGAATATGTATAATAAAACTATTAATAATAATAATTGTGAATTATTATGCGGTTATTATAAAGATTGTTATAAAGAATACTATAAAATGACTGGAGTAAGTGATGGAATAATAGAAACCTCTGATTACTTTATTGACATTTTCCCTCCAAATTCACCTAATTATGTATTCAAACATTTGGCAAAGAAAAGTTTTGAAGAGTATTTATGTTTTATTGGAAGTCTTATTAGCTTATGGTTTGGCTTCTCTATTATTATGTTATCCGATGTCTGCGTATTGATTATCAATATATTTAATAGAAATATATCTAAATATAAAAATAATAATGTTATATTTATTAAATCCATTCGTTTGAATGTTGTTCAAAATCAATTAAAATCATCTTTACCAACCTTCCCCGATTCACCTGGACAGTCACGGATTTGAAGATTTTATCCCGGAATGGGAATATCAGTGGCAGTGTCAAAATATGCTACATATTTAAGTCAAAACTTTTAACCATATAAAATTAAAACAGTTTCATCAATAATTATAATAATATTAATTAAATTAAATCTCAAGCATACTTTAATGTTACTGATTTATAGTAAGTTCGAATAACCGCGAGCCTGGATACTGAGCTTGAGACTCATAAAGATCACTCGAACCGAGCCTAAGCCTAATTTTATATACGCTTATTCGCTAAAATTGTAACAAAATTCCTATTTATATATTGAAAGTATGTTATGTTAGTTTAATGCATTTTAAACATAGGATTACCAACTCTCCAGCTTTACACTGGAGTCTCCAGCTTTTTCACTTTACCTAAAGTCTCTAATTAAATATTTTAGAAGGGCCCCCCTTTAATTTATTTAGCTATCTAGCTTGTGAATAGCTTTTAGTAATTTCTCCAGCTTTAGCCTGAGATGAGTTGGCAACCCTACTTAAACATAAACTAATTGAAAATATCACAATATTTGTATATTTTGTAAAAAAGGGCTCAATAGGCTCGCAAGCCCGGGCCTGGTGTCTTGAGCCCGAGCCTAAGAGTGACGCTTGCAAAGACCCCTTATGCCGAGCCTAAGCTCTGGCTAGTCTATGCTAGCCTGAGCCTACTAGACTTCATTATTTATTGTATTTGAATGGTTATTTTTAAAAGTTTAAAAAAGCAATATTATTGAGTCATTTTTAATATCATTATATAATTTTAACTTATTTTTCAACCAATTTTTGTTCACATTTTATAATAAATTTATAAATAATACTACTTTTAAAATGTTTATAAAATCACATTTAGTATACGTTATTATCCTTTACAGTTATTTATAAATTAATTTTTTATTATCAAAAGTAATTGTTTTTTATCTTTAATAGTTTAGTAATATTATTTGTATCCTTTGCAACTTAATTCATGAAAATAAATAAATACTTGTTTACTGTCCATTAGTGAAGAGTCCAAAATATGACTCCCATTCCCATCCATACCCATTCTCATTCTTATTCCATGCTTAAAATAAGCTTACATTCCCATCGCTTTAGATTTCACTTCCATCCCATTCCCATTCATTCTCATTGTGATCCCATTCCCATCGCTTTCATAACCAACCCCATGACAGTCAAATATAATTTTTGTATTAATCTTTTCAAATGTTAAAGATAAAAAATGCTTACTGAAAAGATTTCAATCCAATACAGATGTCTAAGACATTTGTTTTATTATCAATATTACAATTTAATCTAACTAAACTAAAATATACATCAAATCCCATTATCTTCAAAATGGAATCTCTCTTTCATCGATTCCCATCACATTCTATTACTATTTCCATTCCCATCCCATTCTCATTGCTATATATTCCATTCCCATCCCACTCTCATTACATTCTAACTCCATTTCCATTCCTTTCCCACTCTCATACTTGATGGGAATAGGATTGAGTTTCTCTTCTCTATTGTCCATTTTTTAAATAGAATATCTTAGATTTATTTAACGTTGTAAACACGATGATCAAACATTTGTAGTTTAATACTAATCGCAAATACGAGTCCTACTTACTTAACAAAGCAAAATTTTTACAAAAATTTGGATTTGTAAGAATTTCCATAGGCAACTATTGATAAGTACTTTAATAAATTATATTTAATAATAATGTATATTTAAATAAACTATAAAATAGTAGTTGTCCATTTAATGAAGTTACAAATGAAAAATAGTTATACAGTGATACCTCGTTATAGTGAATCCTCGTTAGTGTTAATAAGAATTTTGGTTTCAATCATAAAAAAGCTAATACAATTTTATTTCTTTACCTCTTATTATAGTGAACACAAGACTTCGGTCCCCAGCGATTCACTCTATCGAAGTATTACTGTATTTATATTTAGAATATCTCATTTGAAACTCTTTATTAACATGTAATGAATAATGACTTAACGCTATCATAAAAATCTTATTGTTATAAAGAACTATACCTTAAAATACTATAAGTAAAGATTTTATTATGTTTATAAATATTAATTTGTAAAAAAGCAAAAAATTTGTTCATATTTTGCATACTGTTAGCAAACTTAAACTTAAACCAGAATATATATGAACACATAGAGTTTATGCTGTCATCTCTGATAGAATAACGTAATTTGAAATATTGATTTTCATGATAGAATATATGTATATAGTCTTCAATGCTACGTTTATTAAAGCATAAATATTTTTATTTTTAAAATAAATGTTAAAAAATAATTATTCAAATTTATTGACCATAATAAATTTATTTTGCTTAACATTGGTTGTAATACTCTAAAGATTTACAAAAAAAGATTATATGCAAAAGAGTATTTTGTTTTAAGTGCAAAAGTTTTATATACTAATCACATAGGTACGTAATCATTTTTGTATTTTTTTATAAGCTGAAAATATAAAATAGATTTTAGGTATGATTTAATAATAATAATTGATTTATATAATATAGAGATATGAAATTATTGAGATATATAATTATGAAGATATAACTGTATGCTTATTTATTATTGATTAGAATAGTAACTTAAGTTTAATGAGCTATTTAAAAACAAGAAAAATAATAAGATATTTTATATTGTTTTTGATATATTTCTGATATGAAAAAAGGTAAAATTTTAACAATTTAATATTAGTACAATTATTTATGTAAAATTTCATCCTAAAAATTATTTATATATTAATAAAATTTTTAAAAATGTAATCAAATTAAATATTGTTTGGTATTTAAATTTTTAAAATAATACTCTTTTTGGTAAGAGCAAATTTGTACATCAAGTCAGAACTTTCTAATTTGAAACAGTAGGAAACTAAATTTTGTTAATGTGAAATTGTGAAATGTGAAATTATAAAGGGTTATCCTAAGTGAAACTTTGAAAATATTATAAATTCCTCAAAGATTTTTAATATATTGAATAATAGCTTATTTTCACACTTGAAAATGTAAGGAATATATAATTTAAGGGCGATTGTGCCTATTTAATTATATTTTTTATTTTAACTTTCGATTTTATCATTGAAAATTAGAAGCGAAATATTTAAAATGTGTCTCATTTTATACAAATGTGAAATTAACACATATGGGGCTAGCAATTATGTGAAATTAGACAGGTTATGAAATTATGCAATGTGAAATTATAGAGCTTGACATTGAAATTGACAACTAATAATGAAATAATGAAGTAATAAAAAAAAGTTTGATCTTTTCATACTATTACAAATAGAATAATGATAAGAATAAGATATAAAATTGTTTTGCAACTTTAAGATATTGACTAATCATAACAATTAAAAAATATTTTTTTTAAAACATAACAATATTTTACTTTTAAGAAAATTGTGTGAATAAAAATTTCATGCAACAGAGTTATAATATTAATTCTGAAGATCAAATGGATATTTAAACTGTTAAGATATTGACTAATCATAACAATTTAAAAATATTTTACTTTTAAGAAAATTGTGTGAATAAAAATATCATACAACACAGTTATATTATTAATTTAATCTTGTTTATTATGAAGATCAAATGGATGTTCATACTGTTGAAGTAAAAGATAACGAAGGCTCTATTGATTCAGATCATTGTATACATCATTGTAAAATATTTAATAAGATAAAATTTGGCAGTTTATTTATCGCTCTAATATTAATTATAATTTTAGTTTATTCAGTTTTTAAAATATTTTACAAAGAAGAAAGTGAAGCGTTTGTGCACAAACCTAAAAGAGTTTGTCCGAAAACAGTACCAAAATGCCCAATTTAAAGTGTATGGAATAAATTATAAACTGTGTATAAAATGTTTATTCATTGTATGAAGTTCAATATAGTAAAAAAGAATTTGTTTAATTGTTTTAAAAGCGCTCCTGATCCATTATATTTATTTGATCAAAATTTATTAATGAAAATTAAAATCCAACTAAAATGAGATATAATAAAATAAAATTTATTTCAAGAATATATTACATTATCAACTATTTTACTATGTTAATTAATAGCGCAAATGAAAACCACCGATAGCCATAATTGTGCTAAGAATATCTTGTTTGAATTTAAAGTCAATGATAACCTTGTATAATTTGCAATGCACAACACAACTTCAAAACAATATATTTTATATAAGGTCTTCAATAAAGTCTTGTCGTTTTTTATAACATGTTGAATCAATCGCATTATATGTTTTTCACAAATTTTGAATAGCACAATCGAAAGAACATTAAGAATGATTAGATACGTTTATTTTTGTTTTTTAAAATATTCACTTGCCTGCAGTGATACAAGGTTGGAAAGAAAAAATTTTCAGATTCTAAGTTGAAAATAACTACTTTAATTTTTGTCCAACAGTAATGATTACGGTATCATAATGAAGCTTTTAAAAGTCACTTTCGAATAAATTTATTGCCTTGCTAAATTATTTAAATTTTACTGCGAAATGCGCTGATTTTCAAATCGTCACTTTGTGTGTTTCGAGCATTTGGTAGTGAAATTTGAATAATTTAGCAACGCAAAAAATTTATTCAAATATAAATTTTTAAAAGCTTTATTTTAATGCCGAAATCGCTACTATCGGACAAAAATTAAAGAATTTATTTTCAACTTAGAAACTGAAAATTTTTCTTTCCAAATTTCTTTCAGCACTTCAGGTAAATGAATATTTTGAAAACCAAAAATACACGTATCTAATTTTTAATCTTCTATCGATTGTGCTATTCAAAATTTGTGAAAAACATATAATGCGTTTGTTTCGACATGTTATAAAAAAAACGATAAGACTTTATTGAAGACCTGATAAAAAATAATGTTATAAAATCCATCCATATATTATAAATATTAGGCAGTTCTTCTATTTCAAGCCAAAAAAACACAAAGAATTTTAATTATGAAGCTAATTATTAAATTGTATAATTTAAGATTAACAAAAGTACTTAAACTTAATGATTTATATATCCTTGTCTTAAACTGCCTAAAGCGCTATTTTCTTGACTATATATTCATTGATCACTTAAGGTCATATTATCCATAAAACGCGTTTGCAATAATTTTAGTGAAGGCTGAATTGTTTATTAAATTTTGTGAACGTAAAATTATTTCATAAATTTATTAAAAAGCAGCAGAACCTCATTTTAGTTAGAGTGATGATAAAAAGCTATATAAATCTCAACTTTAAATTTTTAAATACAATATATTTTGCTAAGTTAATATGGATAATTCAAAAATTGAAGAGAAATTTAAATTGCCAAATTCAGTTAAATATTTTGTAATTTTGCTAAGCTTAGTTGGTTTCATTTATCAAAGCATATTATTATTCTTGCAATACAATGGAGGAAAGACTGTGGTCGCGATAAAAGTGGATAAAATAGGCTTCAGTCAAATGCCAGCAATTACTATATGTTATCCAATATCTATTCCTTTCAAGACATTATCGGAATTATATCCAGAATTTAAATCAGATTATGATATCTATAAGGATATTATAAATTCTGTCAACGACACTGATTATGATAATAAAACTTTGAATCTATTATTAGAAAATTTTTTCGTAAAAGGCATGGAATTATCTTTTATAGCATTGAATACAACTTCAGTTTCAGAGATTTTTAATAATAGTTTGGAATTTATTAATGAAAATAAAATCTCAAAAGAAAATATTTCTGACGAATCATTAAATAAGAAAATTAAATATAAAATTGAAGCAAAAGTTAATGGATGGCGTATTAATGAAAAAAATATTCGAAAAATATATTTCATTAAAGATAATGATCCGATTGAATCAATTGTTGCAAAATATGGTCGATTCTCACCTCGAAAGTGCTTCACATTTTTCAGTCAATTCAAACAAAAGTGGAGAAATTTCTTAATAAATATAAAATCTTTTTACTTTACTATAAATTATAACAATGAATGGTTTCCACCAAATATTATGGATAGTCATTATCGTTATTATTTTTCTATGCATTCGCCAAATACATTACCACAAATGGAATCAGAAGATAATTATGTAGAACTGAGTGGTGGACATTCATATAGTATCTCCTTTTCTCGTATTATCACAACTTTATTACCGCCTAATTTTTCAACTAATTGTCGAAACTATAGTATAAGTAATGCTAATGAAGAACAATCGCGATCTGATTGTATCGATAGATGTATTTTGAAATCATTGATGAAAGAATGCAAAAATTGTGTACATTATTTCGGTGCACTTATAAGGAAAGATATGGTAGAAAATTATACTTCTGTCAAGTTTTGCGGTCATTATATATCAACTGATGGGGAATGTTATTATGGATTAATTAATGAAATACAACCCGAATGTGAATCCAATTGTAGACCTGATTGTGAGAATCAGTTCATTGATTTTAACATAAAACTCGATCAGACAATAAGTGGTTCGAAATGGAATAAAAGGGCCTTTGTTTATATCGAACACAGTCGATTACCGGATCAGATGATAGAACACTTGCCAGAAATGACATTCATATCATTTATGGGGAATTTTGGGGGATTAGCCGGAATGTGGTTGGGATTGTCTCTCATTGCTGTATATGATATTATAATTAGGTTTCTACATAAAATTTTCAAATGAGTAAATAATCTACATAAGATAAGATATTTACATTATTAGTAATACTTGTAAATCATAACTGTAAATATGGACTTGATAGCAATACCTCATGTGTTTCTTGAATTTTAATAAGTTATAAAAGATTCTTTTGTATTTTAATGTAATGTTTAAATTTTGATGGAGTGTGAGCTATATGAACACTAAATAATATAACTTAATTTCACCAGAGATAATGATATAAGCGAGAGTTTACGCATATTTCTCTAATGTTTCACTATATTTATATGTAATACAAGTTTCTTCAGAATCTGTATAACTTATTTTAAAAGATCTTTTAAAAACACTGTTAAATACATGTCTTTTGTATTGTAGGTATAATTGTTTTTTGTATATAAACAATGCACTTAAACTTTATATGACTTATATTGTATTTAATTAGAATTGTCTTATGTTTTATATCAAGGATTATAATCCATATATCGATTTTTGTAATATTAAAATATAATTATGAAAAATTTATTAGTATTGATTGAAAAAACAAATATTTTTTTATTAAATTAACATTTAAAGAAGGCTGCATGCAATATTTGCAAAAGTGCTTTAATTTTGTCCTCAATAACAAAATTACTATTTAAAACAGATTTAGAGAACATTTAGAATTTGTTAAATAAAATTAATTTGTTTTTATAAAACATTTTCCAAAAATAGAGCATAAATAGAAGTTAAAACATATTTGTAAAATATTATGTTGTTAAACATCAAGCTTTTAATTGTAATACTTGTCTTCCAAATCATAACTTTTACAAATTCTGGTAAATAAGCGTAAAATATAATAATATTTAATTAACTTAAATTTCCTGTAAATTTGTACAGAATTGCATTGTAATGGAGAGAATGAGGCGCTAAGATGTCCTACACTTCTATGTCCATGTCCATGTGCATGTCCACCTGACGTTATATGCAACTCTATTATTAATAAGACTACCTGTCAGTGCATTAATAATACATTTCGCGATGCAATTACTAAAAAGTGTGTAAAGGGACCAATAAATTGTCCATTGATTCCATATTGCGCAATAAAAAATGAGGCACCAGTATACCCGACACCTGATTGTCCGGCCACGTGTCAGAACAGAGGCGATTTTCGATGCGCGACTGTTACGAATGGAACGACCTGTCAATGCGTTAATAACACAATTCGTGATACTGTTAGTGGCAATTGTGTTAAACCAGATGATTGTCCACCAAAATGCAATAAAACAAATGAGGCACCTGTTTCTGCTACTCCTCTATGCCCCCCTACGTGTCAGAATAGAGGTCAACCTTTATGTGATTCTATAATTAATGAGCCGTCCTGTCAATGCGTTAATGACACAATTCGTGATACTATTAGTGGTAATTGTGTTACGCCTCATGATTGTCCACCACAATGCAATCATACAAATGAGGCACCTGTTTTTCCCACCCCTGGATGTCCCCCTACATGTCAGAATGGAGGTCATGGTCTATGTTTGGTCATAGAAGATATAACGACCTGTCAATGCGTTAACAATACAATTCGTGACGCATACACTGGAAAGTGTGTCTGTCCTGACGATTGTCCAGATTTGACATGTAATGCAGACACTGAGGTACCAAAATATCCAACTCTGGTATGCCCAGCCATCTGTCAGAACAGACGGGACTTTAGATGTGCGACTCAGTCTAATACAACAACCTGTCAATGCGCTGATGGCTATATTCACGATACCGCTAGTGGTAATTGTGTTACACCTGATAATTGTTTCGAATAAGTATGACATCATGGAAGATCTTTGAAATTATTTGCAACTTTGAGGGTTTGCACATTTCTTAAGTGATAATTAAAGAAAAGTTTTTCAAAAATTTTTTAAACAGACTTATCTTAGTTTCGACCAAATGAATTTTATTTAACTTTTAATAGTCAATAAAAATGTATTTAATACTAAACTAATAAATATATACTTTCATATTGTTCAAGACCTTAAAAGTTTTATTTACTTAATTATATTTATGATTATATTAAATACTTAATTATTAATTTATTAGTTGTATTTATTAAAAATTTTTGTTCGCAGTAAGAAAAATTGAAATTATCGTTGTATAAATGTTATATGCCCTTTTAACCATCTTTTGCCTTACCATATCTTTTATATAGCCATATTAACAATTATAGATGATTTCAAAAGTCCGCATAACAGAGAAAAAAGTTTAATAAGCGAAGACATATTTTCGTG
>JAQGAN010000354.1:0-11491 GCA_034697745.1 Nothrus palustris
TTCCCGAATATGGGCCTCACGTGGTCGCTGTCAATGGTGGGACAGTTGAATATTTACGAACAAAGCTCGGGATGGACTCATTTATTTACTAAATCTAGAGATTACGGCAATTTAACATTCGGACTAGTATTGGCAACAATGCTATTGTCTTGTATTATGTATTGTATATTGATTTGGTATATCGACGCCATTTGGCCCTTTCAGTTCTGAGTCCCGAAGCCTTTTTATTTTCCGTGTTTGCCGTCTTATTATTGTCGAAAAGATGGAGATCTGAGTAAAGTATCTGTTAATGAACCAAAACTTGAAAACGACAACTTCGAAGTTGAACCGCAATCACATATCAGCGTAAAAATTTTAAATATAAGCAAAAGATTTAGCGGTAAAATTGCAGTCAATAATATATCGCTTAATATATACTCGGGTCAAATAACAACACATCTTGGACGCAATGGGGCCGGAAAGACAAAATTAATGAACATTATTACTGGTATTCTTACTTCTAATTCTGGTTCAGTTCATGTCAACGGACATAATGTGGTCACTGAAACTAATAGCGCAAGAAGTATTAGATTGTGTTCGTGGGTCTACATTTATCATATAATATATGTTATATATATTGTATCAGTTATTATATAATAATAATTATTTAAATTATAGAAAAATATCATTTATGACGAGTTGACAGTTGGCCAACACCTTAAACTTTACGTCGTATTAAAAAACCTCGGCATTGAATCGCACGGAATAAGTATTACAACAATGGAAGACGTCTTTCTCTAAGTCGGATCTAATTTAGAGATCGAAAAAGTTGTGAAAATTGAGGGAAAAAAATCGCTAAAGAGTTTACCCAAAGATCACAATAAAGTGAAAGCAAATGAATTATTTAATCAAAGAGACTACTTTTAAAACGATTTGATTACGCGAAACGGCATTGGCCTATGTTTTTGTTTCAAATGATTGTTCCAGTAATTCTTTTCATTTGAATTCTTCATTTCGATTATTGGTTCAAATATGGAATAAATAATCCAAAAATGAGTCTCAAATTGGATTTGAATGAATTGTACGAAAATACTTTTGCCTTTTTTCATGGTTTAGATGACAAATCATTAGAATTCTGGCGCGAAAGCTCGAAGACATGGAATGGAAACAGTTTTATTATCGGTCAACAAAAATCCTAACGAATGGGCTTTAAATCATAGCCAAAACTTGAATAAATACCTAACGAATTACTTGATTGGCGGGGCTCTTAGTCAAAGTGATGGAATGGATATCCACTTCTGGTTTAACAACGAAGTGATTCATTCACTTCCAATTTCAGTGAATTTGATGTACAAATCACTGATCTGTTATTTTATACCTGAAATAAAAGACAAAATACAAATCACCACTTGTTTTGAGTTCACAGTTCAAAAGAATGATGTTTTTGGTTTTAAGACAATAGTTCACATTTGGGGTCTAACATGTCTAGTATTGATACCAATAACGGTTCCATTTCTTGGCGCCTCTTATGTTCTTTTCTGTTCTTTTTCCGATCGATGAAAGGGTAACAAAAGCAAAATTATTGCAATTACCGGATTGTTGATCAACATGTTTTGGTTATGCAATGATGTCTTGTATCTAATCAATCATACCATTTCTGTCGTCATAATATTGATTGTATTCGTAATTTTCGATTATTATCGCGTATTTTTCGATTATAACTATATAGCGATCGCTCATTTACTGCCATTATTTCTGTTTGGGTTCTGTTCGATACCAATCTCTTATTGCCTATCATTTCAGTTCAACTACTCGTCAATTGGTTTCACAAATTTTATATCATTGTATTCTATGGGTTATAAAAAATCCTTTCGATTTTTCCACCACTATTACTTTGCATAATTAATGTTGCGGAGCGCACACATGTATTAATGAAGAGCCATCTATTTTTACATTTTTCGTAATTCAAAGCTCGCAACAACTCAAGAGCCATCTATTTTCATCTTTTTCGTCACTTAAAGTTCATATAAAATCTCAGTAAAAGTATCGGCTCTGTCGAGCCTTCTCACAGACCCCTAATCACTGATTTTAAAAAAATTTTAAAACTTTTCACGGAACCCTAGGGGTCCGTAAAACCGAGTTTGAAAACCTCTGTATTAGACAACTGGTTAACTACATGTAATGAGACCCTCAGTCTCTTTTAAAAGTGATTTTAAATATGATCTTTTAAAATAATTCATTTTATTTAATATAAATCAATTAAATTTGATTAAACAAATTGAGTCAGTTTTTCTAATAAGATAATAATTTATTTGTCAATATCCCAATGTTCAACAGTTAGTTTACTCCTATCATAATATGGGTAAACCTTTACAGGAAGTGGTTGTGTATTCTCCACTTTAAAACTTTGAACGGAAGGTATTCTTACGCAAACTTCTTTCTCAGTTATCTATTAATTGATAAATATATTTAATGAAACAAATTTGTATAACTTATACCACGTATAATATATTTTCGATATGAATAACACTCACTTCTTTCAAGTATACATTAATATGAGTGTCACCATTGATTGGTTCAATACGATCTACAAGTTTGGAAACCTCTTTCATACCATTCTTATCATAAGTATAACCAGTGGGCAAATCGATTTCCATAATTGCATTTTTGATTTTGTCTTCAAAATTATATCTAAAACAATCAAATGAGACAATTATGTTATAATTATTTCAATATTAAATCAAAATTTGGGGGTAAATACGGGCTGTGAGGGAAAAGTTAGTTACGCTTACCCGAAGCCCGTGTGTAATTATATCTTTATATTCAGCTCATTGACCAGGTTAATTTGATATTACTTTGACCCCTAACCCCAACATTTTTACTAAAGTCTCTATCACTATATGTGGCACAGTTCGATTCAACTCACCGCTCTGATTAATTTGATACCATACTCGACTTCCTTACCCATAGCATTAAACTAGCTAAAATTGAAAAACTACCAGTTAAAATAACTATCAAAAAATGAATGCAGTAAGAGAAGTTCACTCATTTTTAATAATGCGATTGAACACAGCGAAACTTAAGACCAATAACAACAGGATCTCAACAAGTTTAAGGTATATTAGGTTAGATAAGGTTAAGTAAGGTTGTCAATAAAGTACGCTTTATATTACAATGGTAGTATTCCAATTTTAGCTCGTAACATTCTTTTTCCACACAACCCCTATTCACCGTATTTGTAAAATTTGCAAATTATAAAAAAATACATACTGTGTGCAAACATCCAAATATATGTATTCATCTCCTGATATTTTATTCTTATTAGCGCTTATATTAAACGCGTCCCCAATCGGTCCGTTATAATTGAATTCCCAATATATTCTGGCGACAGCTCTACCAAAACCACTCGCAGAGAGTTTCACTTCGCTTGAATTTGACGGCAATTCAATTGACTGCAAAATCTCGTTTTCAGGTTTGATATGAATTGTATTATTCTTTTTGTCGTCAATAAAATAGTCAACAAAAATACTTTCTATTTGTGGGTCATAAGCATCTAAAGTTCGTATAAATAGCGTTAACGCTTCAGTACATATAATTGTAGTCAAAGAACTACTCATTCCCCAGCCTTGACTAAACCATCCATTGTCTGATTGTTTTGAAAGTAGATAATTAAACACTTCTAATCCGATTACATGCGATTTTCGGTTAACTAAGATCATCAATGCATAAGATGTTATTTCTAGATTTTCTTGACCATTACTTTCAGACCACGATCTAACTCCTGTTCCGACTTTAGATAATTGCAAAACTTTTTCATAGCATTTTTCCTTCAGTTGGTGTTCAGCCAAATGTAATGCATAACATGTGATCACAATATCGTACGGATTTGTCAAACTTGGGAAAAGAGCTGCCAAATATGTGACTGCGGTTGGATTAAGCTCTCTCACATCGCTTGAGTTTAAAGCAATAAAAACAAATGAAGTTAAGTAAGCCCCAAAATTTCCAGTATTTATAACTTGATGCTCGGGATCTGTTTCAATAAATTGTCCACTAGCAATTTGAACTTTCTTTAGCCAATCTTTTGCTCTATCAATAATATCATTACTAACTCTAACATAGTTTTTAGCGGTATTCATGAGTTTAAGAGTATAGGCAGTCATCCAAACAGAGCTTTTCGCAGAATTTGCCTGAACATTATTATTCATGAAAGTTTCGCCTGTGTGCCACGCCCAGCTTACAAATGAACCATCTCTAGGATTTTGAAAGCAAAGTATATCAATAGTCTTTTGAATAACAGCAGCCGCCATATCTTTTTGTTGTTGAGTAGCCTTTTTTGATGCAACCAAAAAGTCCAACCAATAAATTTTCGGAAAATAAGCGACTGTCCTTTGAAAGCAACAAGCATTTGGTTGCGTAAAATCAGCAGCTATAGCCTTTTTATGGTCAAGCATATTTTTTAAAGAATCTTTCCAAGTTGTTGTAATCAATTCAGATGTCGCACTAGCGAAAACTCTTCGTGATTCTAGAATGGCATCTTTCGGATAATTTAATTTAATTGTCTTTTCAATCTCTTTCACTTTGTTTTTGGTAAAATCAAAATATACGGCTTCACTCTTATGTAGTCGAATACCTTCATAAATAACATTCAATAATCTGATTTCTCCATCTTGAGCTGGTTTGTGACCATTGCGTTCAGCCATAGCCATTGCTTTCAGACCATATTCTCCAATATTTTTTGCTGTCACCGAACACGTGAACGTTTTGATTTCGTTTGGTTTCATCTCTAGTTTGAAATCACATCCATTTAAAGTGATATCTTTAATGTCTGCCGTACTATTGGTAACCACATTGATATTGACATTTGAAGTTTGATTGAGATAATTAAACGCTAAAATATGTATTTCAGATTTTTCTTTTCTTTTTATTGAAAAGGGAAGATTCAATTTAATGAAAAACGGGCGGAAAACAGTTACCTAATAAAAAAAATAGGATTATAAATATATATCGTTTCTAAACTAATCAATTTCTAAATATTAAGTACTGTATAATTTCAATAAAAATAAGTAAAGAATCTAACACACTTATATCATTCTCGCTTACTTGTTAGGTATAATGTACAGACAAGGAGCATATTCCTTTCCATTAAACTACATAATCATTTTGATAAGACTGACGAATATTGTGATAAATTAAGTCCTATCAAAATTACTATTGGGTTCAGAGGAAAGGAACATTTTCTTATCTGTACTGTATATATTATATAATGTCTGCCACCCCTCCTACATGTAACTCTCATTTAGATTGTAATTTTTGACTCAACCCACCCCACAATACTTTACGTAATATGTGTACGATGCCTAATCTCTAGACAAGAATTTCATGCATATGATTCAAAAAGAAATATTTGTAACTAACATGTCCAGGATTTTTGGTTAATCCAAGTCCTTTTTCACTACTTATAGAAAACGCCGTCAGCCTCCATGAGGTAATGCTATCGGGAACTTTAGCTGAGATTCCAATTCTTTTCTTTCCATGTGGTCTATTATTTAACATAATATTTGTAAACTTAGTTTATAAATTTTGCCTTAAAACTTACGGATCTATTCTTTCCCAAATCCAGGTTTCCCTAAAATCTTTCCTAATATAATCATCATTTGCGTGATTAACCCCTGCCTTACCATTCGGATCGTTATCTTCAAGATCGCTATAGTATGAGTTTGGTTTGCATTCAGGTTTAGCATTAGTCTTAATTATCATTCCTGACTCTATAAATCCAATTGGAGAATTTTTGTCGCCATAATTATCACTTAATTCTGTCAAAACTCGCTTTTCAATGATATCATTGCCCTGTTTTAGTGCCAGAACGGCTTCATCGACTCCAAGCAGAAAAAGTGGAGAATCAGGTTCTGTTTCTATTATAATATTTGCCTTTTGTCCGGCGTCTACAATAGGAGTTTTGACTTCAAAGTTGACTTCATTGTGGAATAAACCGGTCACTTGCATTGTTATCGAATCGGAAACTATTGTGCCTGTGCTCGCACTCGCATAAAATACTGCAATTGTAACCTCAGGGACCATATCTCTCGTCAGCGAAATAGACAGAGGTATGTTATCGGTTGATGGATTCGACACCTTAACTAACTCGGCCTTAATTATACTGCCACGTATCACAACATAATAAACATATTCTCTAATTGGCTCATTAGATCTTATCAGTAGAATATTCGCTTCTCCAACTTTTAAAACTTTTAATGGTTCCTGAAGTTTGACCTCAACAAAAGTTTCACTGCAATCTTGATATGAACTAAGGCTGTAATTCATTAGAGTTAGACCATTATAAAATATTGAAGTGTGTATTTCCATTATATCTGGATTAGTTGGTATATTAAAACTGATTAGAGCTCCTAATTTAAAAACTTCAGCAACATTTACTTCTATTTCATCATTATTTTTATATTTTAATTTAGATTTAATTGTAACATTTTGAATAATGCTATCATTGACAGAACCCGATTGCCTTTCGATTCTAATTTTTTCGGCGAATGTTTTTCCGGGTCTGAAATTTAATTTTTTGGTAATTTGTTGGGCCCTTAAATCTTGTTGATAGACATCTAATGTTTCAAAATTCTTATAAAAGCTTTGTGTTATGGAATCATTTACTATTACTGTAACATTTAATTTCATTTCAGCACAATTTTCATTTAGTAATCTTGAATCACGTAAATCAATACTTTGATTCAATTGACCATCTTTGATTGGCAAACTTAACGAATAAATTGTACTATTCTTAACAATATTACCACATTCGCTCATTTTACTCATTAAAATATTAGCGATGCCATTAACAGGCTTTCCGAATGTATAGAAACAGTCAACTTTAAGATTAACATAATGATCTTTAAATATCACATAATCGGGTAATGTTATTGTAACGTTTGCCAGTGGTAGTTGATAGTAATCTACGAAAAAAGTATAATTTTGAATCTGACCCCGAGTGACTGCTTGTATTTTCCAATCTCCCGGCATAGCCTCATTATGCAATTCAAAAACGATATCATTTGTCACTCCATTTGAATAATTGAATTTATTAGTTCCAGAAATTGTCGAATCAAGACTTATTGCATCGTAGTCCTAAAACATTATTATATTTAGTTAATATTAATTAATAAGAATAGTTTGTTATAAGTTTCTTATAAATATAATTGATCATACCAATAAGAATAAGCGCAATTTATTGTCTAAAGGATCCTATATAAAAAGTTTAAAAATTAGATTCATTTTCATATGTTTTTCATAACCTAAACAGCAATTTATAAATATTGTTTTAAAATGGAAATCTTTTAATATAAAGAACTTACTATAATATATATTTTCATGTCGCTTATGTCTTTAGCTTCAACAGGTTTTAAATTATCGTTTAATAGAAGAATACGAAATAGTACTTCTTGGCCTGGCTTATAAATGGCTTTGTCGCTCTGCACCAAAATTACGAATTGTTTATAAACATATTTGACATTAATTTTCTCGTGAAACGTAATACCACCTGTGCCAGTAACATTAAGAGTATATTCTCCTTCACTCCATTTAGTGTCAATCTGTAAGTTGATTATTCTGGTTGACTCATCCTTGTTAAATGTGACCGTTTGGATTGCAGTCTTCGAGTCCGCAGAGCCCTTTTGAGTCTTTTGAAGAGTGCAGGTCACTATTGCCTCTTTTTGGAGTCCATGCAGATGAACAATTATATTATAATCAACTTTTGGTCTAATAATTTTTGGAGCTGTTATCGCATATAGTTGTCTATATATATAAAAATATAAATTTAATTAATTATCATAAAGTTTACATAATTAAATTTATTAAATGAATTATGTTATAATTAGTTGAAAAATTAAAAATATTAATAAGTATTATTTGTTTTTAAGATACACTTATTGACTGAGACTAGCACACTTTGGACCTAAGCTCATGCAACCTAAGACTGCTTAGTCTGCATGAGCTTAGTCTTAATGAATTTTTGTCTAACCAATGCAAATCTTAATTTTAGAATTGGTGTCCTTTCGGATGCAAGGCTT
Organism: Nothrus palustris; assembly: GCA_034697745.1. Lineage (NCBI taxonomy): Eukaryota > Metazoa > Arthropoda > Arachnida > Sarcoptiformes > Nothridae > Nothrus > Nothrus palustris. The sequence continues at coordinate 8,052 of JAQGAN010000354.1, forward strand.
ACTTATGTACATAGATATGTTTATGTCGTGTGTGTGTGTGTGCGACATGTTTACGACTTGATAAAATTTTCTATTTATTTTTATTATTTGAAATTCAAATTAGTGTAAAATCAGTTCCAATATTTCTATACTTCTTCTACAAAATAAACTTCTAGAAAATAATGCATAAATTTTTAATTCTTTTTTTTAAAAAAATCTATTTTCTAGAATTGACTTTTTAAAAAAATAATTAATATAAAATAATTACTTACTCTTGTCCTTCAATGAGCCAAATGGGCAATGCAAAAAAGCATAAAACATAAAATAGTATTTCTTTACTGATATACATCTTATTTTATTATTTCAAGCAATAAAATTATTTTTATTATTTAAGGAAACGACAATTTATATATAAATTTTAGAAATAGTCCTTGAAAATTATCTAAACATGATAAATTATTTTTACAATTCTAAGAAATTCTATATAAATTTTAGAAATTGTCCTTGAAATATATCTAAACATGATAACTTATTTTTATAATTCTAAGAAGTTCTATATAAATATTCTTTAAATCAAATGATTAGACAAAGAGCCAAAATTTGAAGTCCAAAACTTACCTATGCTATCTTTCATTGAAAGGTATGATAGTCTGTACTTTTACATTGTCACATTACAATTGTTCCATTCTTGTAATATTACAATATAAGTGGTAGATAAAAAGTATTGTCCTTTTGAGATTTTAGACAATTTGAGTGTAGATCTGTGGTAAATCAGCTTAACAAACTTCTAAACAAAATAAATAAGTTATAGCCACCCCTGACCTAAAATTCTTGCTACGGCATTGCTTGCTAACAACAAATTTTAAAAGATTAAACGTACAATTTATCATAATGTATCATAAATCCTATTTGAGCAATATTTGCACGATGACAAAATATACAATATTTTTGCTAACGAATTTTGTAACCATACGTGATTACTTGATATCTTATTATTATATCCTTTATTTTGTATTTTATAATATAAGTTAATAATGTTTCGAAACAAAATTGTAAAACAAGCAATTTTACCCACAAATAGATTTTTGTATAGTTTGGATAGTAGTATTATTTGTTTATTAGTTATTCTTAAACATCTAAATATTTTGCAATTTAATTAGCTAAAATAGAAATATATCCTATTTAAATGAAGATGAACAATGATAAACTTAAACCTTAATGATCATTTTAAAGAAACATTTTAAAAATATTTATAAATTTTCTTATTTAGGCAAACTTAATAATGTGCTTAGGTTCGTAAGGCCCTAAGCTATAGGTAGAACTTAAAGATTTCGTTTAAATGAAAATGATAAAATTGGAGGTAATAAAATTGATAATGCTCAAATATTTTTTTAACTAAAGTGAATTAGGCGGTCAAATTAGTCACAAATATTTTAAATCAATTCTAACTTATATATATTTATTAAATAAGTTTTTCTTCAATATGCCATTAAAATGCATTTTTATTTCTCTCAGAGCTCAAACGCGTTCTCTGAATTGACTAAAAGATTTTTCTTTGTCAAGACTAGAGCTGAGCAAAAGCCTAGACATAGGTCTAATTGCATTAGACTTTAGACTAGACGTTTAAATATTTCTTTGTACTTTAGATTAGACGTTTAAAAAAATCATTGGACTTTAGACTTAGACTTGATCTAAAAATTTAGACTTTAGACTAGACATTAGACTTCTATAAATTTTAATGCATTTTTATTATTAACTATTTATTTAATTATGAGATTACATTTTTTAGCATTTAAAAAAAGTTTATATGAATTATACAACATAATGACTGTATTTTCTCGAGTGAATTACCCTTTTTTGTGACTAAATTTCCGGAATTATTCCACTGGTTGCGGGTATTCATAAAACATAGGCTGCAATTTTCCTGATTTTTCACAAAAATCTTTTAAACAAAATTTATATTTTATTCAAAATATGTTACGGTATTTACTTTATTAGAATTATCTCATATCAGTTTCTTTCATTTTTTTACACTTTGTAAATCACTTAATAAAATACTACATTGATTTTGAGAATCCATTTTTTAAACAAAACCGAAAAATCTTTGTTTATATCAATAATTAAAATTAAGAATTCCTTTTTTTAAATTTATATATCTTGGAAGCGATAGTTTTTCATTTAAACAATTTGTGCCATGAATTACAGGTCGCAAATAGTATTTTTTTAAGTCTAAAGTCGAGTCTCAAGTCTAACATGCTTTAGACTTTAGACTTGGACTTCTGAGATTTCTATAGATTTTAGACTTGGAATTTAGACTTGGTCTAAATATTTCTTTAGACTTTAGAAGTCAAATTTTGCTCAGCTCTAGTCGAGACTATTAATTGTGATACATTAGTATTGAAGTAATGTTGTTAATGTAATTGTGGTAAATGTGCTATTATTTTAAATTGAATCTTCCATTTTCAATAAAAAGAAGAAAAAAATCTGAAATACATATTTTAGTATTTAATTATCTCAATCAAACTTCAAATGTCAATATCAATGTGGTTACCAATAATACGGCAGACGTCAAAGATATCACTTTAAATGGATGTGATTTCAAGCTAGAAATGAAACCAAACGAAATAAAATCATTCACGTGTTCGGTCACAGCAAAAAATATTGGAGAATATGGATTGAATGCAACGGCTATGGCTGAACGCAATGGCCACGAATTAGCTAAAGATGGAGAAATCAGGTTATTGAATGTTATTTACGAAGGTATTCGATTGCATAAGAGTGAAGCCGTTTATTTTGACTTTACCAAAAACCAAGCGAAAGAGATTGAAAAGATAATTAAATTAGATTATCCGAAAGATGCAATATTAGAATCACAAAGAGTGTTCGCCAGTGCAACATCTGAATTAATTACAACAACTTGGAAAGATACTTTGAAGAATATGATTGACCATAAAAAGGCCATAGATGCTGATTTTACGCAACCAAATGTTTGTTGCTTTCAAAGAACTATATATTATTTTCCGAAAGTTTATTGATTGGACTTTTTGGTTGCATCAAAAAAGCCTACTCAACAACAAAAAGATATGGCGGCTGCTGTTATTCAAAAGACTATTGACATTCTATGCTTTCAAAATCCCAGAGATGGCTCATTTGTGAGTTGGAAATGGCATAGAGCAGAAATATTTATGAATATAAAACAAAATTTTGTTAAAAGCTCTGTTTGGATGACAGCATATACTATTAAATTAATTAACAATGCTAAAAATTATGTTATTGTTAGTAATGATATTGTCAGCCTTAAGTTGGCTGACTTTATGTGATTCTTGATTTGCTTACATTTTTAGATAGCTTTTAATAACTTTAGACAAAAATTTGGTTTTTTAGTAGTTTTTATTATTGAAAGTAAAGAAACAGAACTTAATGAAACTGAAGTCAACAGTTTGAAGGCTGGAGGGGAACTC